>CM037880.1:143733098-143743098 GCA_021292165.1 Shinisaurus crocodilurus
TCCTCAGATGAAGATTCTGAGGCCAAAGACCCCATGAGAGCCCTCAACTCTAGCATCCTGTAGATGCTCCTCATGGCCCTGAGAGGCCATACCAGGCCCTTCTGCAGCAGACGTTCTTGAGGTACCCATGGACACAGGATTGTGATGACCTTGTCTCATCTGAGGAGTTATAAGGGGAGCCTGAGTGACCACCCAGCTGAATGGAGTGTCAGTGCCAAAAGGTGCAGATGCAGGCAGCCTCTCATAAGCAAAGTGCACACTTAAGGCCCAAAGAAACCAGACTCCTCAGGAGTAAGAGGGCTGCTCAGAAGTAGGATGGCTCCTCAAAAGTAGGGGACTCCTCAGGAATAGGAAGCCTGGTTGACTGGACTAACTGTTGCAGCTGAATCTGGGTGGGGCTCTGAAAAGCAGGCTACATAAGCCTTCAGTCTATCACTGCTGAAAAGACACAGATCTTATGCACTGGGTTCTCTAGTGGCTTTCCTCCAGCCATGTACTCAGTGAGGACATTGTTTAATTAATTATTATGCATTTGTCTCAATATTAACAGTGTAACACTAGTAATGGCTTGGATCTAGACTAACCTTCCAAATGTAGTTGCTATTGAAATTGATGGGGCTTAAGTTGGGGTGATTTGTCCAATTGATTTCAATGGGACTTAAGTTCAACTAAATTATTGAGGTATCACTTGGTACTGTTTAGAAGTCCTCTCTCTGTTTTTCTAGTATTTCTAACATACCAGAATCTGAAGCAGTTCTAACCCAGGTTTTACTCAGGACTCAGTGACTTGGTGTGTATGATCAAAATAAGCCACTATGGTGTAAACTTATTTAAATTGTGGCACATGCCAAGTGTCCTCTTTCGAGTCCTCTTATATGGCCTAACAGCAGCAATGTTGGAAGAGTTGTGGAGCTACTGATAGTTGTACCTTGTGTGACCCCCATATTCAAATAGAGAGAAATCATTTCCTAAAATCTGCTCTCTTGCACCCTAATTCTTACTTACTCTTGCTGCTGTTTAGTATCTGTCTTGAGTTATAATTATTAGGTAAGTCACTTCCTATCACTCTTCCCCAACCTATTCTGGTCATAGTTACATTTAATTTAACTTCAGAGTTAAATATCTGTAGATCTGTGACTAAAAAATGTGGGGAAAAGTTTTTTCTCATTTGTTTTCCAAGGACCATATTTGATTCTTTCCTGAAAAATTGAACAGCTTTGTATTATGAAATATTTCCTTTTAGAATTTAAGACAATGCATTCATATATTATTACCCAGCCTTTACTCCCCCTAAAATGATTCATAGAATCAATTTCATAGATCATCGAGTTGGAAGGAGCCTACAAGGCTGTTGAGTCCCACCCCCTGCTCAGGGCAGGAAACTAGAGGAAGGGTCTCCCATCCAAGTAATAACCAGGCCTGACCCTGCTTAGCTTTCCACACTCAGACAAGATTTCTAAAAACTATGTAATGAGAACATTTTAATAAAAAGACTGGAGATGTAACATGTCTAGAAATAATGAAGCCATGGGGGGAAAGTTTTTAAAAAGATTCCTCACTATAAGATTCCCAGCATAGTTATTTCTTCTATTCCTTATTAAAATTATTAATCTAATCTTTCTTTTACTGGTAGACATTTAGGGATGCTCCAAGTCATGCTCAGTTTTCCAACATGTCAATAGAGTCACCATATTATAATATGGAAGAAAATGTGCATTCTTGAAAGTTTGCATTCTTGACCGTTTGGGCTTTGTTCTACAGAGTCCTGTGTTTCTGGGCTTGTTCTGATTAGATGCTGTAGCAGTCAATGTAGTTCTTAGCTAAAACACACATGTGGGGGAAAAAACACTGTAGGTTTTCCCGCCACTGTCACCAGATGCAACAGAACAGCATGTGGGTTATCCCACCTGTTTCTTTCTTTTTTTTTTTTAGAAATTAACTTTGAGGCTCAGTTCCATAGAACTCACTGCCACTGTTTTTAATAAAGTTCTCAGTTAGACTTCACCACTAGGGAATGCTGCCTCAGCTATAAAACCTTTTAACTGCTCATGCCACCAGAATAAATCCTCTCTACCTAAAAGAAACCCAGTAGCCTGGTTCCTCTGGTATAGGCTCCAGTTCCACTGGAGACCACCTTTCAAAATGAACAAAAAATAAGATGTTCATTAATAGAAATTATTTACATTAAACTTGATATCATTATGTAATCAATCACACTACCAGACTGATTTGAAAAATGAGTATACTCCCCTTTCTGATCTCCAATTGTTGAACCGTTTAGTACTTGCAGCTCTCTTTGTCTTTTAAATTGGAGGAGCTTAAACCCCGCATAGTTGGACATATGCAAAACATCTGTACAATAAGTTACTGGAATGGCTAGGTGACGAGAATTTTTTGGCAGATGTGCAAGCTGGATTCAGGCAAGGAAGATCAATTACAGACCACTGTCTAGTTTTGTCCCATCTAATTGACAAATACGTAAAAAAAACCAAAAGGAGCTTTATATGCAGCATTTATTGATTTAAAGGCAGCATTCGATTCAATCTCCCGTTTAAGACTTTGGGACAAATTATCAGCAACATCTATAGATAAAAGACTTTTATTTTTAATAAAAAGCCTGTATAACAACACATGGCTGAAAATAAGATGCACGAGGGATGGTGGCCTGACTGACCCAGTTCTATCATCTAAAGGGGTCAAGCAGGGATGTATTTTGGCCCCCGTTCTATTCAATATCTATATAAACGATATTGGCGAATTTCTATCATGCCCCAATTTTCATGCTCCAAATGTAGCCACAAAGAAAATCTCTATTCTATTGTATGCAGATGATGCAGTAATTTTATCACAGACTAAGGTAGGGCTAAGGAGGTTATTAAAGGCATTTTCTCAGTACTGCCAAAAAAATCATCTTATAATCAACTATGAAAAAACGAAAGTAGTGGTCTTTTCCAGATGTTATAAATTACACAAATGGCATTTAGACGGGCACCTTATTGAGCAAGTCAAAGCTTTCAAATACTTGGGTATAATATTCCATCATTCAGGGACATGGACAGCCCAGCAAGCTTATGCGATTGAAAAAGCCACTAGGAGTGTCCAAATTCTCCTGCGTTTTTATCGAACAAAAGGACAAAATTTCATCCCTGCAGCCCTTGAAGTTTTCAAAGCCAAGGCTGTAGCCCAATTATTGTTTGGGATTTCAATTTGGGCCCATTCCAATCTGAAACCACTGGAGACAGTGCAGTCCAAATTTTTAAGACAAATCTTTGCAGTTCCCAATTGTGCCCCAAATGCTGCGTTGCGACACGAGGCTGGAGTTATTTCTATACAAACGCAAGTCTGGATGAGGACACTTACGCTATGGCTGCGGCTGCATTTAACTGATACGGGTCTGCTTCCCCTGATAGTCAGAGATACTCACGAGAGTAGCTGGCAAAAAGCTATAACCAGAAAGCTAAATTTGTCTGGCTTTTCAGTTCAATATCTAGTAGGCCTAGGCTTCTTTAAAGCCAAAGAAACTATAAAACTGCGCTTACTGGATATTGAAAGACAAAACAGCTGTTCCATAATGAAGAAATTGAATCCCCATCTTAATTTGACAATATGCAGTCCTACAGAAAATATAGCCGCATATTTACAACAGCTTACATACTCTAAACATAGGATAGCTTTTTCAAGAGCTCGTCTAAATGTGATTCCCACTGCGGTCCTGGAAGGCCGCTTTAGGAGAATTCCATATCAGAATCGAGTGTGCATTTGTGGAGATGGTAACATTGAAACCATCGCCCATGTGCTGCTCTTTTGCTCCCTGTATAGAACTAGCCGAGAAGAGTTGATTACTCCTCTATTGACACCTTATCCAGGGCGCCCAGTCGATTACTATGTGAATTTTCTTTTAGAGGACCGCAATAGGATGGTGACAGCAAATACAGCAAAATTCATAGCTATTGTGATCAAAATGAGGGCAGCAACTAGAGTTCAACAAAATACATAATTTTAGATAAATTTTAGATATAATTTTAGATATAATTTTAGACATAATCTTAGACATAATCTTAGATATCATTTTAGATATAATTTTAGATATAATTTTAGATATAATTTTAGACAATATCAAGGATTTTAGCTGTGATACTGAGTTTATGCAAGCATTTGTTTTACTCTGAACATTGAATATTTATTGTGTGTTAGGAGTTATTTGTAATTTGTTTTAAATTGCAATGGCCAATGGCTAGATGCAAATAAAGTTTGACTTGACTTGACTTGACCTGAAATTATTTACAATGGTGAATGAAATGTCACTCTTCAAATAGTAAGTTGAGATTGCTTAAAGATTCTTAAATTAAATATGGTTGCTTACCATTCCTATGCTGAGTCTTTCCCAGCTAAATAAAATCTCAATAGCTTTTCCTTCAGATCAGATTTCCCTAAACTTCACCCCACAAACAGGAACAGGTTTAGGAATCTGCCTAAACTTTCTTACAAATCGGAACAGATGCTATACACCAGTCTTCCTCTGCCTCCAGTTCTACCCACTTCTTCTGGCTTCTAGGATGAGTCAGATGCTTCAGGAACTATTTGTGGATGTTTCCTCTTGTCAGACATAAAATAGGAACCTAAAATATGCTATGTATAACTTGGTTCACTCATAAAGTTATGTTTAGTATCTTAAATTTAAAAGTATAGTTTATTCAGATATAATTACAGTTTACTTTTAAAAGTTTTTAAGTAGAATGATAATTTTATGAGCAAATACATAATATAACGCTAGGAACATAAAGGCTACTTTATGTTTCTAAAGCAGCCTTCCCCAGCCTGGTGTCGTTCAAATGGTTTGGACTATAATGCGCAGCATTCCTGACCATTGGCCACATGCTGCCTGAGGCTGATGGGAACTGAATTCCAAAATATCTAGAGGGTACCAGGTTGGGGAAAGCTGTCCTAAAGCAACAAAGTGACTTTAGATCTGTAAAGAGTGCTAAAATAATAAGTATAGCTTATTTTTCAGCTTTCCCCCAAAATTTCTGGTCTTTTTCTGGGAGGGGGGTATTTCACCCCCGGCTTCAAAATTTCTGGAAATGTTACATTTCTAGGTGCAAACAGGGGTCACAAATGTGTGTGTGTGGGGGGGATGTTGCCTAGCAGGCAGGTGGAGACAAATAGCTTTCCTTTTAGCCAGGGTTTCGTCTGTATAAAAAGCCTAGCATGTTCAGTATGTTCTGGAGTAGTAATGGTTTCATTCTGTTAGAAGCCTGGTCTGATTTGCTTTGCTGTTCTATATTTCTGGCTGCTTAGCCAGGGAACTATCTGTTTACGGCTCAGTAAAGTTTGCATGTCTTTCACTTTCTGGATTAAGTCTGTTTTATTCAGCCACCTTTGCTAACAATATAACATCTGAGGTCCATATAACTGTAATGCTTGTGTTTATATGCCTTAATTGCCTTTCCACATTTTCATTTCACTCAGTCATGCATGCTGCCTCATGAGTGCTATAGTCAACTATAGTACCTATGAGGCAATATCATTGTGAGTCAATCACTATGTGCTAAGGCACCCGTACATCATGCAGTGTATCACTGGATTCTAATTAGGCATGTGTAATTCAGATGGTCTGAGTACGGAAAGGAATTATCTGAATATGCCATGTCTAATATGGGCACACATATTTTTTGCAGAATTCCTGCACTAGATACACCTATCTTTGCAAAACAAACTCCAGAAATGAATATTTCATATTATGTAAATTTGCTGTGCAAAATATCTATTAGGAATTTTGCAATGCCAAATGATACTACTTTAGAGCACTTCTTTCATCTGAGGCAGTTACAACGAGTTCTTTCTGACTCTTGATAAGACCTGTCTCTGAATCCTTTTCTCTCTGAGTTCACAAATTATTGTCCCTATTTCCATAAGAGAGAAATCATATGCTCTTTCTAATGGTGGCTAATGTGAGCAACAAGTCAGTGGAGACAGTAGCCCAGAGAATGGTTTGAAAATTTAAAACAGAATGAGAGACAATAAATTTTGTCATTAGTACTTCAGAAGCAGGTTAAAACATGCACTTTGTTTCTACATATCAGAAAATACATGAAGTCTCCAAGGCTCACTGATCAGACATGAGAGTCAAGAATGAAGTTCCCTCATCATTTTACAAAGTTGGCTCAGGACATGATGGTGCCTGACATTAGTTAAAAACCCAAACAGTGATTCATACGTGAGTACACGCACATCAGAACTATATTGATAAACTATGGATGGGAGAAACAGGTACTCCCATATGTACCTGCCCGGACACTAAGATCTTCGTCAGCGGTCCTTCTTTGAGAGCCCCTGCCAAAGGAAGTGAGGCAAGTGGCTACCAGGAGGTGGGCCTTTTCTGCTGTGGCACCCTGGTTGTGGAATGAGCTCCCCAAAGAGGCTCGCCTGGCACCTACATTGTACTCTTTCGGGCGCCAGGTGAAGACCTTTTTATTCTCCCAGGCATTTTAATTATTTTAATCATCTTAATCATTTTTATCTTGTAGTTTTAACTCTGTTACTGTAATTTGAACTGCTGCTAGCTTTGCTGTTTGTTTTTAATCTGCGGTTTTAAATTTTATCGTTATATTTTATTGTATTTTATGGTTTTAACTGTTGTAAACTGCCCAGAGAGCTTCGGCTATTGGGTGGTATAAAAATGTATTAAATAAATAAATAAATAAATAAATTGAGCTCACCTACATTCTCCAAGAATCACTTCGAAGCTGATTGTGGCTTGTTCCCATTCTTGTTTTTTGGCCCATTCAAATGGGAAAAGTGCACATTTTGAACAGGAAAAGTGTGCATTTCTGGGCATATTTTTTCAAAGGTACACACTTTCCCCCACTGACTAAAGTGTGAAAATGCATGGGGGGGAATGCACTTTTCAAAGTATGCATTACATAAAAAAATTAAACACAGCTGCAAATTTGGGAATTTGCAAACATTTCTCAAATAAAAGCGCTCCTGCCTACATTCAGGATTGTGAATTGGACGTGCTTGCATGATTTATGAACAGAATTTTTTCCCCATACATTCCTATGATTAAAGAATTGACAATCTGCTGACCCCACAATGTAATGCTGGAGGTGGTTGCCTCACCCTGCCTAATGTAAAGTTGACCCTGTCAATATTTAGATTTGTTCTCTAATGCGCCAGAGCACAGAACTAGATCTAATGGGCTTAAATTACAAGAGGGGCATTTTCGTTGAACATTAGGAAGAACATCTTGAAAATAAGAGCAGTTTTACAAGGAAACCAATTACCTAGAGGGGTGATGGGTTCCCCCTCACTGGACATCTTCAAAGAGAGACTGAACAAGCATCAGTTTGGGATGATTTAGCTCTGTATTTCCTACATCAGATAGGGGTTTGGGAGAGATGACATACAAGGTCTCCTCTTCCAAATCTTTGATTCTATGGTGAATGCAAAGCCAATGTGTACATTTCAAAATAATCCAGTACGAATGTCTGAACTCTATATGGGGACAGTGATATGAATCCATTTTATAGCCCAGTACTAAGAATGTGTTGCATCTGGAAAGATATGTTCACTGTGGAACACCACCATCTGACTTGCCAGTTCAACTCCACAGCAAAGCATCTAGAACTGTCACCTGACCATAGCGCCGGACTACAGCATAGGGCAGTGCTGTTATGCCAGAACAGCCACCCTCACAATATGTGGTATATATAGACAGAATCCATAAACTAACTGAATAGCACAGAAAAGAAAGACCCAAGGAGCAAAAGGGTGGGATGGTGGACTTGAGGACCATTTTCCTATACAAGATTCCTAAAGATTTTTCAACCATCATGTGTCTACATTATGGAAATCTATGCACTTTAGATAATTTTGGCATATTAGCACCTTCTGAAATTGTAGGCATTTGCAATGTGCAAGCAGAGTTATTTGCACAGACTGCTATATGAGCAAATGTTACATAAGGCTTTATAAATACTATATATACTGTAAAGCTGTGTGTGGTCCCATCCGTTTATAAATGCTAGTTACTAGCATTATAGCATTTGATAGTTGAATCAAATTTGTTATCTTCTTTTTGGAATCATTTTTGGTAGGAGTTTAACTCTATATAGGTAAAGTGATCTCTTACTATTACCTGATAATAAACATCATTAATTAACCTGTCAAGCTGCCCTTTGTTTATCTGAAGGTCAGGATCATAGAATTTTCTCTCATTAAATGCAATGATGTTTAACACTTTAGTCGGTTTCCAGGTCTGATCAACATGTGTACAGAAACCTGACACTCAACTTAGCCGGCAACGTCTGTGCCAGTTATTTTGAAACGGTGTGTTAGATTGTTTAATTTATGACATGACATGCTTGTTGTTGTGACCTCTGCCATTTTTTATTTTTTTTTAAAGGAGTGACATTATGACATTAGGAATTTAGTTAAGGCAAAATGCTAGAATTAAGATAAGTTCAGGTTACTGGAACTGTGGGACTAAGACTCCAATCCTATGTGCACAGCCCTGGGAGTAAGTCCCATTGAACTCAGTGGATCTTTCTTCTGAGTAAACATGCACCAGATTGCATTGTAAATCGACACAAATGCTCATATTTCAGTCTAATTGTGTTATGGGGTCAAGATGTTAGAAATGAAAATTTTAACATTACAGAATTTTCTCTTCAATTGGAAGTAAAATATTCATTAATAATATTGTAATGTAAAATAATAAAATATAATTTCACAACCATTCTTAACAGATTACACCTAAAACCAATTGTTTTTGGAGAAAAGAGTCATTCACCAGATGTCTTTCTTGTGTGATAAACTTAAAGCAAAGATGGCTGAAGACAAAATGTGAAATATTTCTTGAGAATGTCCCTGTGGCCTTTGCAGCATCCTTTTAAATTCACATCAAGTTACAGTTTTCAACGTTTCTCAATTTAGTGTTTAACCTACATTTAAAAACAAGCCTACATGAGGATATGGGAAGAAGACCTGCTTCTGTGAATCAGTAAAAAGACTGATGGTGATGGTCATCCATTTGAGTAGTCTCCATTAGTGATTTGGTGAACATGGGAGATTAAGTGGACAATTTTTTAAGTCTATTTTTCAGTACTTTTATTTCTGATCAGATCTAAACTCCTGTGGCTACATCTGAAATCAAGCCATTTCTACAGTTCTACTTGCTTTTAGAGTGCTTCTTGTCACACACCATGATCCCTATCTGTGGCTCTGTTAACTACGAGCCCCCCAAACTAATATCTCTTCCAAACATATGCCAACATTTTGTGCAGTTTTGTGCCACACCCACAACTGTGTACTGATACATCAAATGCAGGTCCGTAGTTAATACACCCAAAAAACCAACGTTATCATGTCACCTCCAAACTTGTACCAAAGTTTTTGCTAGTTTTGTGCTATTTTGTGCCACAAATTTCCAAGTTTTGTGCTGCCAACAAAAGCATGAAAATGATACACTCTTGGGTGGGGCTTGGTGCAGACAAAAACCCAACATTGTCATACCACCTCTGAACCTATGCCAAAGTTTTGAGCCACAAATCCTGAGCACAAAAGAGCACACAATTAGCGCAAAACTTTGGCATAGGTTCAGAGTTGATATGAGAATGTGGGGGGGGGGTTAGCATTGACCTGGCCCCTCCTAAGGGTGTGTCCTTTTCATGCTTTTGGTGGTGGCACAAAATTCGGGATTAGTGACGCAAAAGAGCATAAAACTAGCACAAAACTTTGGCACAGGTTTGGAGGTGATATGACAACGTTGTTTTTGAGTGTTAACTACAAACCCATATTTGCTGTATCAGTACACGGTTGTGGGTGGCAGCTCAAAACTTGGGATTTGGGACCCAAACACACAAAATCTTTGGCATATGTTTGGCCTGCTGTCCCTAGTGAGTAGCTGTCTTAAGCTGAGGGGCTGGCTGGCTGTAATCAAGAACAGACCAACCACCCAAGGGTTGTGAGAGATGCAAGTATTGTTGCTGTTCAGGAT
>CM037880.1:143748098-143783098 GCA_021292165.1 Shinisaurus crocodilurus
GAAATTATTCAGGTGAACTTTTTTTTTTTTTTAATTCTCAGAAGTTTGGGATGAACCAAATGTAAGATTTGAAAACTGAGAGGAAATGAAACTGACAAATTCACCCCTTTCTATCCTGACCTTCACTCTGAATGCCCTTCCTTTTTTGTGGCTTATGACTGTGAAAGTAAGAGTGCATTCTTCACTCAGCACTATTTGAAACATGAATGGAAGCATGCATCACATCAGCATCTACTGGAGGGAGGAGCGAATCAACCTGGATTGATGTCACCACACATAAATTAATCCTGACTTGAAGTTTGATGAGACACGGACTCTAGCTGCCTATGGTGTAGCTGATCTAATTGCATAACCATGGGTTTCTATGCTAAATCATATTCTGGGACGCTCCCACATCTCTCTGTTCCAAATTCTACTGTCTTCCTCCTTCCTGCACTTACTCAGGCAAAGAAAGGATTTTTTAAAGACATACAGTGGAAGGCATCCTACTGTCCTATGTCTTCACCTCTTTACTTTGTGCATTTTCTTCGCATCCCCCCTCTACACCCTTGAGTGCTGCTACTGTCTGTGTGTTTGTATGCAAATGAACAAATTGATTACATCACAACACAAATTTATGACTACACTAATTGATGACAACACAACCTACATGGGGCAAGTTTTATGACACATAATGGAAGGGAAGAACTCACACAGGTGTTACAATTTGGGGCAGCAGCCATGTTTCATCCTAAACCCATGAGGTTCTGCAGGTGTTACCTTGGGCCAAAACCTCTTACACCCCTGCAATATGAACTACTTGATGTCTTTGGGGATTTTTAGATGTAGGTTCTTTCATCGCAAAGTGAGTTAATTATCCAAGTAGCCCTTTGCCGTTTTTAACATTTAATTCTCATAAAATTCAAGGAACAAAGCAATCACTGATTCTGCTGCTTCATCTTTACTGAAAATCATTTGTAGAGTTGTCCAAGAGACACAGACCAAACGCAGCAGTTTCAGATTTACTGCTGTAAAATGATAACTGCAGTGTTTAGGATATCCTGAATTATTCACGGCTTGTTTTCTAGTTCAGCTGCAGCTGCAGGGCTTTGTAATCAGTATGATAAAATTACAACTGACACTTAACGATAGCACATAATATGAAATGTGATATCAAACTATGAAATCTGGCCATCACACCCCCACCCCCACCGCCACTCCCTGAAGGTACTTATAGACTCATATTAAATCTTCTTTAGCAGAATCATATTATGCACACCACAGACTAGAAACAGGCATTCCATGGAAGCATAGAATCATAGAATCATAGGAAAGTAGAGTTGGAAGGGGCCTACAAGGCCATAGAGTCCAACCCCCTGCTCAGTGCAGGAATCCAGGTCAAAGCAAAAGGAATAAAGACACACTCAGCCAAAGCAAGGGCTTATGCCACCACAAATCTACTATGCCACTTATTTCACAACTGTTACTCCTCTGATGTTGCAGTAGTGAGTAAGCATAGGTGTGCATGATGAGCCATCAGTTATATCAGGAGCCATTCACATAGATCAGTGCCAACTTAGGTCAGGAAAGCCCTGCTCATCTCATGATGCTGAAAAATGGCATCATTTCAAATTCTTCTGTTGGTGGGAATTGATCAAGACTGTTTCTCTGAGATAGCCTATGACAACCTTATCATAAAACCCAAAGACTTTGTGGATAGCAAACATATTTTTTTTTTTAAATGACAGCAGGCTTCTCTTCTTATTTGCCATTTGGAATTTGGCTTATCTCATTACTGGAGGTACTTTTTTTTTTTTTTAACTCCCTGGAAAGAGCTTTGTAAACATCCCAAGTAAAATGCAGGATGTGATTTCTTACGGCAAAGGTCAGCCATACATACTAGTGTTGCCTGGCACCAAAAAGGTGTCCTCTCCCGGCAAAGTGATTCGGGCCTCAGTGTGTATGCCCTGCCCAATAAACACACTGATTTGGAGAAGGGAAACCAACTTTATTTAAGGCCTTAGATAGGCTCTAGGAGTCTGTGACTCAAATCAAGAGCTTCCGGCAAAGTTCTTTCTGGATCTTTTATACAGCATGGAATCAGATACAGGTTTGCATCACATACAGTCATTTTACATACAGTTGCGTAGAAAAACATTCTTATCATGACCTCTTTCACATACATTCAACAACTTCCTTTGCCCTTCTTTGGTACATACATTTCCTCCTGTTCTTTCTTAGTACATACAGCAACTTCTCTCTTCTATCTGAACAGCAAACTTCCTGTACTTTCCGAAGGACAGGCAACAGGCTCATGTTAGCAATCCCCCCCTTCCCCCTTCCCTCCGCCTTTCTCTGTCTCTTTACTTACTGCCTACACACACACATCCCTTATCAGTGCCCTCTGTACACACTTTGCCATTCTCCGGCCTCTTCCCCCTCCCATCTACCACAGCCTTTACAAGGCTGCCTGCAACTTTACTATTTTTCTCTCACACATTTCAATTTAGATTTCTTTGCAACTTTAGCAAGCAGTTTCACAGAACAGCAAGAAACAATTTTACAGAAAGCAGAAAACAAGAATGCAAGATTCTCTAGTCAGGCCTAGCTAAACATTAGAACAGGAGTACAAATTCACATGGTCCCCAACAACTCCCTCCTTTTGAGAACACTCAATTCCATATACACAACCCGAGTGTTCTCACTTAATTTCCTTCTTTTTGCATTTTTTTTCTTTTTTTACATATTTAGCAGTTATAGTCTACATTACCAGTCTTCAGTGCTCTCAGGTGTGGAGGATGTACAGTCCCGACCTTTACAGGGAGCACTAACAGCACCAATATTTTCCACCAGCCTATTATTTTTGCTTTTTGAACAAAATTTGAGTCCCAAGTCCTCTGGATCCATTGATGTTACAGGAGACACAGTTCACTACTCAGGGCTGGAACTTGCTTTTCCCCACTTTTGCAGCAGTCTAGTTGATTAACGACACTTGAAGAGGCTTTTCTCAATTTTTTTTTCTTTCGGTGGCTCATTTTTCTCACGTCCGGACTAAGACAAAGTCTCCCGGCCATCCAAGGGCATGGGCTGGGCATTTCTTACATTCCTGTGAAGAGAAATCAAAACAAAACAGCAGACACAGAACACAAATAGGAAGCAATGAGTTGCCCTTCCTCCACCCATTCAGCTACCGGAGCTGGGATACAATTGACCAGGGCTTTCCAAACATGGTTTCAAAGGGACATCCCATCCTCCCCCTTGGCAGGGTTCTGACAGGCAAAAGGGCCAACTTTTTTTCCGTTCTCCTAGGTACTCTGCCGCCGGGCAATTCCACTGGAAGGAATGAGGGCTGCTTCCATCACTTTGCCTCCTTCTTTTCTCATAGTCCAGCATGGGCATGCACCACTCCAAACGCGTAGCTGTCGGTGCAGATGGTGACTCCTTTCTTTTCAGCCCGTTCCAGTGCCCTTGTCTAGGCAGCCACTTCTGCCACTTGCGCTGAGGTCTCTGGAGGCAGGGTTTTGGCTTCCACAGTCATCTGCATTCTCAAGAGGAATGTCCTTTAAATTCACTCGGCTGGAAAAGGGATTTCAACAGTCTGTAAACATGCTCAATTTTTCCTGTCTAAGGAAAGAGGGTGACAGGGTTCAGTGTGTTGCAAGGAAGGAGAGTTACTCTAGCCCCCCCCCCACTAGCTTGGCTTGGTGGCGAGCCATTCAGGCTTGAGCCAACCACAACCCTCCTTTTGCTCTTTGCGAAGCCTCTACCAAGTGCGGTGTGCATGCAGGTATGGGGGGGGGGTTGGGTGAGGATCCCCAAAGCAATCTTCCATAGTCCAACAAAACTTAGCAGGCTCACTGTAGCTCGGAGGGTTGGGGCAACCCCTCCTCCTGCTTTTTTTTTTTTTTTTTTTTTTTTGCTGTGCCATCATGGGGGTCTGCCTTCTTTCGGGGCAGGTATTTTTCCAATGGCTAATCTTGTGACACAGAGCACACTGGTCTCGTCCTAGCCTCCGCTGCCGTGGCCCAGGGCGCCTTCTCTCACGTCTGCCTTGCTGTCTCTGCTGTCTCTGCCCTTGCCCTCCAAGGGGATTATTCTGAGTCTTTCTTACTGCCATTGCTATTCTCTTTTCCTTTTCTTCTGCCCATGATCTATATGCCTTTTGGGTCACTTCCCAAAAGTGAGGGGAACATGAGGGACCAAGCTCGGGAGGGGCCGGAGAAGGGGAGGGGGCCGAAAGGGATCCCAGCTCTGGCATTACAGATTTATTTTGTGCGTTACAACAATTTTAGATCAGAGTCTCCTTTTTGCCCAGTCCAGTTCCGCAGTCCTCCCTGGGGTTGGTGGGGTTGGCACCCTCTTCAGCCTGGTGTAATTCCACTTCTCAAGGGGGTTGTCCTTCTGGGACTTAAACAGCACCCAATCTCCCAGTTGTCTGGAAAGAGAAGACAAAACAAACTGCAAAGTAATAACATATTTTTTAACTTCATTATAGAAATAATAATTTCATTATTTCTCATTTTAACACTTACATTTTACATTTTGAGCAATGGTCATGAGCAAAATTCTAGGGGGTCTCCCATAAAGTAACTCAAAAAGGTGACAATTTCAACCCTCCCCTACTAGCCAGTTCTAAGTCAGCCTCCCCTGGATGAGGGGATGGGGTTTTCAAGCCACCTCCCTGCACCCCAAACCAAATTGCACCTGGAATCCCTTGAGCATCATACCCTGGATCAAAAGGCACACTTCCCCACTGAGGCCCGGAATCTGGAAGAACAAGGGGTTGAGGATTACCTGACCTAGATTTTATCATCATGACCTTACAAGAGTTCATTTTACACTTTTTGAATCCAAAGAAGATTTTTCTTTGTGTCACAAACTGTCAAACATCACAAACATCAATGCAATTAAACTAATCCCCGTGCCCCTCCCTATGTCATAAACAACAACAATTACTTTTACATTCTAAGATTCCCCCAGCCGGCATTGAACAGTGGCCACTCTTTATTGCAAAACTTAATTCAGATTTTGTCATTCTTGCTGCAGCTCCCAAATACCAAATACCAAAGCATGCTTCTCAAAGGGTCACCCCTCTTCTCCTCCTTCAGTAGTTTCGCCCCCCCTGCTTCCCTCCAAATGTGAGACACTTGCAGATGCAAGACTGACATTCACCCAAACCCGAGATCCCAAAGAATCACAGCCAAATGGGAAAGAAAGGCGAAACATACCTTGGGAGGAGACAAATGGATCACCGGTGTCCAAACTAAAAACCACTCCACTTTTTCTCCTTTTTCTTGTTTTTTTTTCCTTTTTTTTTTTCCTCTTTGGATCCTTTCCAAAGATTTCCAACTCTTTAACACATATCCCAAGGGAGTGCACCTCACTCCTTTCCTTTACTCTGTTTCTGTCCCATCTCCCTGGTTTCTACCTGTCAGGGCGTCCCCTGAGCACCAATGGGAGAAATGAAGAGGGGTTTTCACCAAAAAGCCTACCTCTTTCCTTTGTTCCTTGCGGTTCCTCACCGTTGCTCTCAAACTCCCTTCTCCACTTACAGCTGGCGTTGCACCGTCATGTCCCTTTGGGGTCTTTGAGGGCTATCCGCCAAGGTCCTCCGGTCAAGTTGCCGGTGCGCGCTGGACTTTGGTCATTCTTCCCCTCAAAGGCCCCTCCAGGAATACGGGCAAGGCAATTTTACGAGGAGGCCCACCCAGGGACGCCAAAACTGTTGCCGGCACCAAAAAGGTGTCCTCTCCCGGCAAAGTGATTCGGGCCTCAGTGTGTATGCCCTGTCCAATAAACACACTGATTTGGAGAAGGGAAACCAACTTTATTTAAGGCCTTAGATAGGCTCTAGGAGTCTGTGACTCAAATCAAGAGCTCCCGGCAAAGTTCTTTCTGGATCTTTTATACAGCATGGAATCAGATACAGGTTTGCATCACATACAGTCATTTTACATACAGTTGCGTAGAAAAACATTCTTATCATGACCTCTTTCACATACATTCAACAACTTCCTTTGCCCTTCTTTGGTACATACATTTCCTCCTGTTCTTTCTTAGTACATACAGCAACTTCTCTCTTCTATCTGAACAGCAAACTTCCTGTACTTTCCGAAGGACAGGCAACAGGCTCATGTTAGCAATCCCCCCCTTCCCCCTTCCCTCCGCCTTTCTCTGTCTCTTTACTTACTGCCTACACACACACATCCCTTATCAGTGCCCTCTGTACACACTTTGCCATTCTCCGGCCTCTTCCCCCTCCCATCTACCACAGCCTTTACAAGGCTGCCTGCAACTTTACTATTTTTCTCTCTCACATTTCAATTTAGATTTCTTTGCAACTTTAGCAAGCAGTTTCACAGAACAGCAAGAAACAATTTTACAGAAAGCAGAAAACAAGAATGCAAGATTCTCTAGTCAGGCCTAGCTAAACATTAGAACAGGAGTACAAATTCACATGGTCCCCAACACTAGCTTTCCTTGAAAGTGTGATCAATATAATCTAAGCCACAGTCTCAAACAACGGTGTATATATCCCCCTTCCCTGATGCGTTAAAGCAGCATTACAGCTGTTGCTTCTGTGTTATCATGATAGGAATGGTGCAGAACCCCCTCTGAAGGATCAGGTACACTTCAGGCACTCTTGTTTAGATTAGTGTAATGGGCCCTTGAAAGGTATTCAGAAACTACAGCAAGTGGCCAGATTTTTGCCTGGTGTGCATTGTATAGACCATATAACATCAGTCTTGAAACAGATTCATGAGCTTCTTATTTGTTTCCAAGCCCAATAAGGTGCTTGTTCTTACAAATAAAGCCCCAAATGACCAGGGTATCTGAGAGACTGCCTCTTCCCACATGAACCTGCTCAGAGCATACATTCTTCATCTGAAGCCTGATAGTGCCTCACTTTCTGGAGAGGTGAGGGTGGTGGGGACCTGAGACAGGCCTTACATGTAGCAGCAGCACCCTGGGTGTGGAACCCCCTTCCCATGGTGGTTAGGTTGCCTCCATAGATTTCATAGATCATAGAGTTGGAAGGAGCCTACAAGGCTTTCGAGTCCAACCCCCTGCTCAATGCAGGAAACTAGAGGAGGGGTCTCCCATCCAAGTAACAACCAGGCCTGACCCTGCTTAGCTTTCCACACTCAGACAAGCTGAGCCAGCGTGAGCCACAACAGCATCACATTATTGACCTTTAGACAGCCGGTAAAAAGTATGCTGTTCTGCTGAGCTTTACTAATTATGGCCACTCTGTGATTTTAGAAGGTTCTCCTGTTTTATTGTTGCATAATTTACCAGTTGTGCTATATTTGTGCTATATTTCATTGCCATTATGGTTAGAGAGTAGAGAGGTGATTCAGAAATATCTCAAATAAATTATTAAGTTCATAGGATGCTGCTTTATACTGAGTCAGACCACTGGACTGTCGACACAGACTGACAGTGGTTCTCCAGGGTTTTAGGTAAGATGAAACCGTTCTCCCTAACAATGTGCACAAACAAATACAGTTCAGTTATTTCTTTGGAATCCCTTTAAAAACCACTAACATCTAATAACAATAACACTTTTTGAAACACCACCCTTTCTTGATAAAGTCATAGATAAATTCAAAGTGAGTGCTTAGGCATTTCATAAATTATGTCTGCATGAGAGCTCATATGAACAGGGATGGGCAAATCTGTCCGGTTTGCTCCCCCCCTCATACACATTCACATTTTAAAAAAACAACATTCAAGTTCTTCCTCCCAGATATGAAGAACTTTGTGAATTTTGGCAAATTCTTATTTAAAAAAATGAACTGAAATGAAATTCTCACCCCTCTGCACCACCCAGATTCAATAGGTACAGCTACTCCCAGCATGGAGAGGACCATGATGTACCTGCCTGCCACGTAACCCTTAAAGATGAAGATCCTGTCAGAAAAAGAGAGAGGAGGAAATGCTAATGAAGCATGAACATGGTTCAAACCCAGACTTTTAAGAACAAAGTACTCAAAGCCCTGGGCCTGGATGGATGACTTGGCCAATTTCAGTTTTTCCCACTTTCATTTTTTTAAAAAACAATAAAAATAAATCTCAAGTTCTCTCTGTTCCAACTATGGAGAACTTTGCAAATTTTGGCAAATTCTTTTCAAATCTGAACTGTGACAAAATTCTCACCCATCCATACGTATAAATAGGAATCACGTGCAAGAGAAGTACAGCACCATTTGAGCTTTGGGGTTGGTTAACATGCAGTGTGGTATTTGGTAATGCTATCATAGCAAGGTAGAAAGCTTCCTCACGCCAAGTTAGACCACTGGCCCATCTAGCTCAGTATTGTTTATATCGACTGACAGCATTTCTCTAGCGTCTTTGACTGGGGTCTTTTGCAGCCCTACCTGGAGATATCAGGGATAGAACCTGGCTAGGGATGTATGCGGAGCTCGCTCGGCCAGTGGAAGCCCAACAAACTCACCAGACTCGACCCCACAAGCTCCGCTCAACCTACCTGCTTCCCCCAGCTCGACTCGCAGTCTCCTGAGCTGAAGCAGGGGAGTGACTTCAGGGCTCCTGCCAGGGTGCTTTTCACGTAGAAAATGGTATAAGATACGTTAAAAACGGCCACGATTTGTACAAGTTATGCAAATCACGGCTGCTTTTAATTTATCTTATGCCATTTTCTACATAAAAAGCACTCCGGCAGGAACCCAGAGGCCCGGCGAGCACCTCAGCTGCTGCTTGCTTTCGGCCTGGCGGAAGCACTCACCAGGCACACCACGAGTTGGGTGGTGGGAGGATCTCCAAAGTAGGTCCAACAGTATGAATAGCTTCTTAAAAGTTCAGAGTAAAATCCAGAGCAGATACACAGCCCCGCTGACACTGCAGCCACCTGCCTCTACTGACCTGGACCCTATTTGCATGCATGTGTCCCAGGGCCTCATAAAGGTTATCTCAAAGCCAAGGTGAGCATTAGAGCCCTTCAGATTTTAATTTGAGCCTGAGAAAAACAATTGCTTCTACCCCCTCCCCCATGCAATCCCCTCCCTCTTTCCCAACCATCCAACTAACCAAACAATCCACATCTCCATCTATTCCCCCGAACCACTCCCTTCCCTTTGATTTCACTTATTTGGCCAATGCAGTGATGCATTTCCTCTTCTTCTTCTTCTTTTTTTTGGTGATTCACAAGTGGCCACCCTACCCAGATGCCAGAGAAAAGAAAGCAAGCTGAACAAACCTTCACCTGCCTTTCTTCCTCTCACCATGGCTTGCCACTGCTGGATCATCACTGCTAGCTGGACCAACCAGGTAACTGGGACTGAAAGCGGGAGAAGGTTTGGGTGATCAGTAGGTCAGGGGATGGATGGGTGGCCACATTCAGATGGCCTTGGAAATACCTACCTTCATTTATTTCTGAGACAATCCACACAAGCCAGAGAAAGCTCACCTATCGCTAGCACAAATTTCTCTGCCATGCCAATGTAACTGTCCCAGAAAAGAACATCACCGGTGATAGGTGCACAGCCTGCTGACCACATGTTATATCTGTACTGGCTGGACAAGGGAAGGTTATATTAGCACAGTAGAAGCCATTTTGTGGATTGTGCCGAGATAGCATAAAGTTCTATAGAAAGAATAAAGCACTAAATGCTGAGAAGCAATTGAAAAGTAATTTTGTTAGGAGCTTCCCAAGGACAACATAGATTTTAAATGATTCCTCCAATATCTAATGAGCTAGTATTTATTGGCATACATACAAATAATTGCAGGCCCTCTAAACAACAACAGCAAAAGTAATCAGATCCCTTATCCCTACTATGTTTAATAATGAAAAAGCTGCCAATAACCCCTTTGCAGGTAATCTGATTTAGTAAAACTTATATGAAACAATAAATTTCATGTTTTAGTATACATGACAATTGCATTCCAGATGCTAAGATGCAAGACAAACAGAAATCAATACCCTCCAACCTGAGCATGAATTTTGTCAACTTCCAATTATTATCTTGCTTGTGGGGAAGATCAAAGAATAATTGAGGTTCCTGGTCTTCATGTCACAGAATGAACAGACAATACCAATTGTGAAGAGAGATAATTCTAGATATAATAATTTGCTTAATCTGACTGCTTTTGAGGAACAGAAACTGGCTATAGAAGGCATGTTAACACGGACCCTTTAAATCATGAAAGAAAGAGAATAAGTTTCCAACAAATTTACTAACTAACAGCACAATCCTATACACGTCTACTCAGATGATCCCATTGGATTCAATGGGACTTATTCCCAAATACATGTAGACTATTTGGAACTAAGTCCAAATAGTCTACATGTATTTGCAGACTATTTGGAACTAAGTTCTGTTCTGCTCCACGGGGCTTATTTGCATGTAAATGCAATTTGATTGGAATATGGGGTGTTAGATATAACAATACAAATTAGTATGCACTCATTCCTGTTACAGCAAACAAGTGTATATGTAACTTTTAAATTTTATTCATTTATTTACTTACTTATTTTAAGTGATGTCACCCTGCTCTTCACCCCAAAAGGTTCCCAGGGCAGCTTACATCAGGTCAATAACAAATAAGAAAGTCCCTGCATGCAGGTTTTCAATCTAAAACTAGCTGAATACTAGTTGCTGTAGAATACTGCCTCATGTGACTCCAGCCAGTTGCCAGTGCATTTCCAAGCCCAAATTAAAGTGCTGGTTTTAACCTTTAAAGCCTTAAATGGTTTGAGCCCAAACTTTTTGAAGGACAGCCTTCTCCCATACCAGCCTGCCCACACTCTGAGGTCATCAACAGAGGCTCTTCTCACCTGCCCACCACCAAGGGTTAGGCAGGTGAGTACAAGGGAGAGAGCCTTCTCAGTGGCACTGCACCACAGGAATCAGCTTCCATCAGGCGATCGATCATCAAGCCCCTTCTCTGCAGGTCTTCAGGAAACCTCTGAAGACCCACCTGTTTTCACGGGCCTTCCTTTATGTCTAGGCCACTGGTTTTCATTGGTAAGTTTTGTTTTTAATGATTTTAATTGGCAATCTCTGTTTTTAGGATTATTTTTTTAAAAAAACTTTGTTTTCAGGGATTTATTTATTTTTTAAAACTTGTTTTTAGGGATATTTTATCTTTGTGTGGTTTTTGTCTTGTACACCACCTTCAGAGTGTTTCACCCTTAAAGGCAGCCTAGAAATAATTTCAGATGGACGGATAGAAAAGATATGACATAAATGGAAAAGGGGAGGAGGAGGGAGGAGGACCAAAAAGAAAAAAGAAAGAGCAAACTTAGGCACCAGTTCTTAAAGTTACAAAGTTCTTATAATGACCAGCTTGGAGGGGGAACAGTTCAGTGAGAAGAGGGGACAAGCAGCTAGTCTCTTAGCAGAACTGATGGAGTAGGCTCCGCTTTGCATCTCCCCGTCTGCTAAAGCCAGGAAGAAACTAAAAGGTTTTGGCTAAATCTTAAATAGACTTAGAAGTCATTGAAATCAATGACATTTACTTCTCACTGAGTTGCTGTGTGCTCCATCCCCAAAATAAGTTCACCACTATGAAGCACCATGGATAGCTCCTATAAAGCTCAGAACAAAAGCTGTAATGGATAAGGAGCACCACTGACACAGGAGTTACCAGCCACCACTGCCTATAATATTAAGGACTCAATCCATAGTAATTTTTTCCGTATCAATTGAAATAATTAAGCTTGGATTAGATGAGGATCTAGCCCAGTCTTCCCCAGCCTGGTGCCCTCCAGATGTGTAGCCTGGTGCCCTCCAGATCCATAGTGATTTTGTGAGTTGTAGTCCAACAAATCTGGCGGGCACCAGGTTGGAAAACGCTGGTTTAGCCCATGAAAAAAGCTTGTTTACATATCTATGTATCGCGGCCGTTTTAAGCTGGGTTGCCCTAGTTTTTTTTCTTTGCTAAAAATGCAGCGCGGGGTCCTGTCGCGTCAGTGACACCCGGCCTAACCTGAGCTTTAACCCTAATCCTAAAACAAAGGTATAATCCCAATACATTCAGACAGCATGCCCAAAGTCATCATTTATGATGTTCCTGTTGACCACTAACTATTTCTGCCCCATCTAAACAAGTTCCAGGTCCTAGGACATGAATAAGGACCCAGGGATTCTTAACCGTAACCCTAACAGGAGCTTTAACCCCAATCCTAAAGCACAGGTATAATCCCCATACATTCAGACAGCATGCCCAAAGTCATCACTGAGGGTGTTCCTGTTGACCACTAACTCTTTTTTCTGCCCTGTCAAAACAAGTTCCAGGCCCCAGGACAAGAATACAGACCCAGGTTTGGATAGGGCCGAAATTGTTAGTGGACAACAAGAACACCCTCAGTGATGACTTTGGGCATGCTGTCTGAATGAATGGGGATTACACCTGTGTTTTAGCATCAGGGTTAAAGCTCAGGTTAGGGTTAAGGTTAAGAAAAGTCCATGTGCATATCCTGGGGCCTGGAACTTGTTTAGATGGGACAGAAATAGTGAGTGGACAACAGGAACACCCTCAGTGATGACTTTGGGCATGCTGTCTGAATGTATGGGGATTACACCTTTGTTTTAGGAATAGGGTTAAAACTCAGGTTAGGGTTAAGAAAAGCTCTGTCTATGTGCATATCCCAGGGCCTGAAACTCATTTAGACAGGGCAGAAATAGTGAGTGGACAACAGGAACACCCTCAGTGATGACTTTGGGCATGCTGTGTGAATGTATGGGGATTATACCTGTGTTTTAGGATTAGGGTTGAAGCTCAGGTTAGGGTTAGGGTTAAGAAAACCTGGGTCCGTATTTATTTCCTGGGGCCTGGAACTTGTTTAGACAGGGCAGAAACAGAGAGTGGTCAACAGGAAGAACCTCAGTGATTACTTTGGGCATGCTGTCTGAATGTATGGGGATTTTGCCTGTGTTTTAGTATTAGGCTTAAATCTCAGTTAGGTTTAGGGTTAGGAAAACCTGGGTCTGTATTTATTTATTTATTTTTATTTATTTATTTATTTATTTAATATTTTATTTATTTTTCAAAGCAAATTATAACACAGAAAATATATTTAGCAAAATACAAAATTATCACACAAATATAACATAATCAACATACAATAAATCATAAAGTGCTCCCCCCCACCCTTCAAGGGACCAATTAATATACTTCTATCCTCTTGATCAAATAAAGTTTTGGAATATAAATTCCAAAAATATAACATATCCTGACAAGGCATGTTACCCTTCCCCTTTATTAATACATAGTCTAGTAATTGATTCCATATCTCCATAAAATTATTCTTCTTTAGCAATCCTTTTTTGCATTTGATACTACTAGTTAGTTTATCATTTAGGGCTATGTCCCAAACTTCCTTATACCAATCTGTTATTAGGAAAACATGTTGTACTTTCCAATTTCTCGCTATCATTAGCCTAGCCGCAGTTAACAAGTTTACAATTAACTCCTTCGTATTTTGATCACAAATAAGCTTCTCAGTTATTGATAACAATGCTAATTTTGGACAGACCTCTAAATTAGTACCAATAATTTTCGATATTTCTGTAAAAACCTCTCGCCAAAACACCAATACATTTTTACAACTCCACCACATATGAGCATATGTCCCTTTTTCCTGACATCCTCTCCAACATAATGCAGAACAATTATTATCTATTCTATTTAATCTTACTGGAGTTAAATACCATCTCCAAATTAGTTTATAAAAAATTTCCTTTATCCTAATTGACATCATTTTCACAATCCGTCTATCCCATATATTGTTCCACCCCACCTTCGAGGTCACCTCTTCAAATTCATTATCCCATACAGTCTTAAGCTGATCCTCTTGTTCTTTTGCTTTTTGGATCAATCTATATAAATCCCTTGTTATACCTCTTGTTGATGCATTACCTGGTAGGCCGTCTCTAGACATGACCATCTTTTCAAAATTAGTTAAATCTCTCTCGTACTCAGTTTTCCTTTTCCATTTCTTCGACCACTGTTCTAACTGTAGTAAATTTAACCACGATAATCTTCTTCTCCCAACAATTTCCATTATTTGATCTCTAGTCCCCATCTTTTCCACCCAATCAGTCAATCTAATAACCCTTTCTTCTCTTAGTTTACTCTCCAGCTCTAATCTTAAGTTTTCAGGAAAATCCTTAAGAGCTACCACCGGAGTTAATGGAGATATCCCTGGTATAAATATGCTCTTCATAGTACCCCAAATCATTAACAAATTTCTTAGAAAAGGGTTGTCTATATTTTTTATCAATTTATTATTATTTTTTTGAAAAAAATATTCCCCAAAGTACTACGTAGTTCACATGTTTCTAACTCCAACCACATTATTTCTTTAGGGCGTGCTATAATATCCACTATATGTCTTAATTGATTCGCTATATAATACCATTTTAAATTCGGCAGACCCAAACCCCCTACTTTTTGTGCTTTATACCATCTTGTTTTAGTAATCCTAGATTTTTTCCCTCCATTACAATATGTATTAATAATTGATTGCCAATCTTTAAGTTCCTTATCTGATATCGCACTTGGTATCATCCGAAATAGAAAATTTATCTTTGGCAAAATCTTCATTTTAATCAAAGCAATTCTACCAAACCAGGAAAGTCCAATTTTTTTATACTCCTCTATTTTATTCTTTACCTCATTCTTTAATTTCCTATAATTCTGATCTCCCAATTTATCTATATCTTTTGGAATTACAATTCCTAAATATTTAATTACATTATTAATCTTATAATTACTTTTTTTTTTACACATTTCAATCTCTTCTCTTTTACTATAGTTAAACAACAAAAATTTAGATTTATCCCAATTAATCTGTAGCCCCGTTACTTCCCCGAACTCCTTTAAATGATTCTCCACTCTATCCATATTTTCCATAGGGTTTTCGATTGTCAAAAGAGTATCATCTGCAAAAAGATTTATTTTTATCTTCTCCCTAATCCCTATCCCACCTAAATTTCTATCTTCTCTAAATACATTTGCTAAAATCTCCATTACCAATGCAAACAAAATAGGCGAAAGGGGACATCCTTGTCTAGTTCCTCGACCTAGGTAAATTTGCTCTGTTAAACCATCATTTACTACAACTGATGAAACATTTTTTGAATACAATTGATTAACTACTCCTCTAAATCTTTCTCCAAACCCCATAATTTTAATTAAACTTTTTAATGCTGGCCATTCCACGCAATCAAAGGCTTTAAAAATATCTAACGCTATTACCCCTGCTCTCAATTTATTTTTCTTTATTAAATATATTATATTTAAAACTCTTCTTGTTAAGTCTGCCATTTGTCTTCCTTGCATAAAACCACATTGGTCTATCCCGACATATTTAGTAATAAACTTGTTCATCCTTCTCGCTAATATTGCTGTCATCAATTTTGCATCTTGATTTATTAAGGAAATGGGTCTATAGGAACCTGGCTCCGTTAAGTCCTTCTCTGGCTTCGGGATTAAAATAATCTTAGATTGCTTCCATGAAGAGGGGATCTCTCCCCCCTCCAAAAAAATATCATTAAATAACCTCTTTAGTCTTGGAACCAACATTTTCTTAAAGACCTTGTAGTATTCAGCCCCTAAACCATCCAGTCCAGGGGTCTTACCCTCTTTCAGTTTATTTATTGCATATTCTATTTCCAATTCTGAAAAAGGTTGTTCCATAATTTCTCTATCTTCATCCACTAGTCTAATTTTAAAATGCTTTCCTATATATTCATTAATCCTCTCTTCCGTACATTCTCCAGCCTTGTACAATTCTGAATAAAATTCATGAAATATTTTTAATTTGTCCTGCATTAAATTATGACCTTTCCCTTTTTTATCTTTAATTGCCCCAACTATACTTTTTTCTTTCTTTTTTTGTGTGGATCTTGCTAACATTTTCGAATTCTTATTGCTATTTTCAAAAAACTCTCTTTTCAAATAAATCAAGTTTCTCTGAACTTTTTCCAAATCTTTCTTTTCCAACTCTTTCCTTTTAGCTTGTTATTCAGCAAAGACCTTGTTCTCCCTTTCCTTCAAAAACTTCATTTCCAAATCCCTAATCTCCCCTTCTAACTTTTTAGTAAACTGTTCTTGTTTTTTCCTTAGTATCACACCCTCCCTGATACTTATCCCTCTCATCACTGCCTTCATTGTGTCCCACACAACAGCTTCAGAGCAGACTCCCGAATCATTAAACAACCAAATCTCTCGCATTTCCTTTTCTATCTTTGCTATAATATATTTATGCTGTAAAATCTTACAATTCAATCTCCAACTCCTTGCTTCTCTATAATCCTTCTTTATTTTAATATCCATATTAACTATAGCATGATCCGAAACTTTTATAACACCGATTTCTGAACTCATCACTCTTGACATCAGGGATTTGGAAACAAAAATATAATCTATCCTAGAAAAATTCTTTGTGGCTGGTGAATAATACGTATACCCTCTTTTCAATCCCTTTACCCCTCTCCAAACATCAACCAGTCCTTCCTTATTAATTATTTTATTTAATACCGTTATATTGTTTCTCTTCTGTTGTCCTGTCGGATTTGATTTATCAATATTTTTGTCCATCACCATATTAAAATCCCCAGCCATAATTACCAAACCCTTTTGTGGCTCCCCCATTTCCTTAATCACTTTTTGATAAAATTCTTCTTGATTTTCATTTGGTGCATACATATTAACCAATATATATTCTTCACCTCCCAATAATCCAAATATTATAATAAATCTTCCCTTAACATCCTTCTTTACCTTAATCACCTTAAAACCACATTTCTTTGAAATAATAATTGCCACCCCTCTTGACTTGGATGAACCATAAGCTCTCTCATATGTCATAGACCATTGCAGTTTTAATTCATTTACTCCCTCCTTTGATTGGTGAGTTTCTTGTAAGCATATAATATCCGCCTTATCCTTGTTGAGGAGTGCTTCAATCCGTCTTCGTTTCAACATGGGACCCAGGCCTTTAACATTTAAAGTAGCAATTCTCAAGTATGAAGCCATCTCCAGTCTTTGTCCATCTTAAATTGCTGGTCCCTATTAGTGAAATAAAACACTACAACACACACCCTACCCCTACCCCACACCCTATTATCCCATTCCCTACATATATAAGCATTCCCCCCTTTATCATCCTTGAAGAAAATCTTCATGACCCCGGCCTGCCACGCCAACAAAAAAAGGGGGGGGAGACAAAACCCACCCACCAAGCAACTGACCTGTAGATCCCTCCCAATTAATCTTTTATCCTTATTCATCCAGGTTAATACTCTTAAAAAAATAAAAATAAAAAAATAAAATAAAATAAAAAGTTTTTTTTAAAACAGTATCATTATTAATCATTATATATACTTATTAAAATGAAAACAAAAAACAACATATAAAAGAAAAAACCGAGAAAGAAAAAAGAGAAAAAAATAAAATAAAAACTAATATTAAAAAAAATATTAATAGCACACATAAAACTTTTTTTTCTTTTTCCTTTTCTTCTCTTTCTTTTCTTCTTTTAAAAAGAGAAAGAAAAAAAAAACAAGCAAACAAAAAAATACATCGCAACTCCATTAAGAGAAACTCCTCTTTCAGTTCCTTCCAGTTATTTGCACAATCACCTTCTCTTCTATTCTTCTCCTCACCACCACATAAACTTTTTCCTTCCATATTTCTCTTACTTAGCTGCTCCTTCCAACAGCTGCCCCTCCACATCGCTCGAGGTTCCTGCCATCAAACCCAGTTCTTCCAAAAGATCAATTCCTTGTATACAGGATGTTATCTTGTATCTCTTGTTGTTGATCATAAAAAAACACATCACAGGATAGCCCCAGTTGTATCTGATTCCATTTTTGGACAAGACCGCAGTACATGGCTTCACACTGCGTCTCCAGTCAATTGTTTGCTGACACAAATCATTAAAAATTTGGACTGGAGTACTTTGATATTGCAGTTGTTCTGGACTTTTCTTCAAAATTTTGATAAACAATTCTTTTTTATAAAAACTGGCAAAACACACCACAATGTCACTGGGGGTAAGCCCCCCCTTCTTCTTGAAACTCTATGTACCCTTTCCAAGTCTTGTTCAATCCATTCCAATTCTGGGGCAATTTCGGAAAACCATTTCAAAATTATTCCTCTCAAATTTTTCCCATCCTCCCCACTAACATGTGGGAAAAGGCGTATACGAATATTAGACCGCCTCGCTCTGTCTTGGATATTAATCATTTGTAACTCCAGTGCATCAAATCTTAAATCTTGTTGCTGACTTTTACTTTGAAATTCCTGCTGTACATCCTCCACTTTGTCATCCAAGATCTTGACTTCCTGTTTCAATTGCTTAAAATCCTCTTCAACTTTCTGGAATCCTGCCTTCACACCCTGCTGAAGCTGTATAATTTCTCCTTTAAGTTGAGATATTTCCCCACTAATTTTATCTGCAAAGCGAGAGAGAATTGCCTCCATTTCTGTGGTTTGTACTTCTGAGGGATTTTTTTTCGGAGATGACGGAGTTGCTTTCTCTTTGGCATCCGCCATCTTAACACCCAATCTCGCGTCTTTTCTCTCAGCCATAATTATTTTATCTCTACTACTGCAGAGACGAGACCCTGTTTTTTTTAATTCCGTTCCTTTTCTAGTCCTGCTTCCCTCCTCCAGTTCACCTCTCTCGACTCTTTGAAGCCTGGAGAGGCTATGGTCAGAAGGATGAATTCTTTCAGGACGATCTTGGGAGGATTCTAACAAACGTCTAGTCCGCCATGGTGGCTGGCTCCGCCCCCCTGGGTCTGTATTTATGTCCTGGGGCCTGGAACTTGTTTAGACGGGGCAGAAACTGTGAGTGGTCAACACAGGAACACCCTCAGTGATGACTTTGGGTATGCTGTCAGAATGTATTGGGATTACACCCGTGTTTCAGTTTTAGGCTTAAAGCTCAGGTTAGTGTTAATGTTTGTGGCGTAACCCCACAATTAGGTTAGGGTTAAGGTTAAGAAAACCTGGGTCCGTATTCTTGTCCTGGGGCCTGGAACTTTTTTAGATGGGGCACAAACAGTGAGTAATCCACAGGAACACCTTCAGTGATGACTATGGGCATGCTGTCTGAATGTATGGGGATTATACGTGTATTTAGGATTAGGGTTAAAACTCAGGTTAGGGTTAGGGTTAAGAAAAGCCCTGTCCATGTGCATATCCTGGGGCCTGGAACTTGTTTAGATGGGGCAGAAATAGTGAGTGGACAACAGGACCACCCTCAGTGATGACTTTGGGCATGCTATCTGGATGTATAGGGATTCATAACTGTTTTTAAGGATTAGGGTTAAAGCTCAGCATAGGGTTTGGTTTAAGAAAACCTGGGTCTGTATTTATGTCATGGGGCCTGGAACTTGTTTACATGGGGCACAAACAGTGAGTGGTCAACAGGAACACCCTTAGTGATGACTTTGGGCATGTTCTCTGGATGTATGGGGATTATACCTTTGTTTTAGGATTAGGGTTAAAGCTAAGGTTAGGGTTAGGGTTAAGAAAACTTTGGTCCGTGTGTATGTCCCATGGCCTGGAACTTGTTTAGATGGGTCAGAAACAGTTAGTGGTCAACAGGAACACCCTCAGTGATGACTTTGGGCATGCTGTCTGTCTGAATGGGGATTACACCTGTGTTTCAGCATCATGGTTAAAGCTCAGGTTAGGGTTAAGGTTAAGAAAAGTCCATGTGCATATCCTGGGGTCTGGAACTTCTATAGATGGGGCAGAAATAGTGAGTGGACAACAGGAACACCCTCAGTGATGACTTTGGGCATGCTGTCTGAATGTATGGGGATTTTACCTGTGTTTTAGGATTGGGGTTAAAGCTCAAATTAGATTAGGGTTTGGTTTAAGAAAACCTGGGTCCGTATTTATGTCCTGGGGCCTGGAACTTGTTTAGACCGGGCAGAAACAGTTAGTGGTAAACAGGAACACCCTCAGCGATGACTTTGGGCATGCTCTCTGGATGTATGGGGATTATACCTGGGTTTTAAGATAGGGTTAGGGTTAAGGAAACCTGGGTCCGTATTTATGTCCTGGGGCCTGGAACTTGTTTAGATGGGGCACAAACAGTGAGTGATCAACATGAACACCCTCAGTGATGACTTGAGTAGGCTGTCTGAATGTATGAGGATTATATCTGTATTTTAGGATTAGATTTAAAGCTCAGGTTAGGGTTGGGGTTCAGAAATCCTGTGTCTGTATTCTTGTCCTGGGGCCTTGAACTTGTTTAAATAGGGCAGAAACAGTTAGTGCTCAACAGGAACCCCCTCAGTGATGACTTTGGGCATGCTGTCTGAATGTGGGGATTACACCTGTGTTTTAGGATTAGGGTTAAAGCTCAGGTTAGGGTTAAGGTTAAGAAAAACTGGGACCGTATTTAAGTCCAGGGGCCTGGAACTTGTTTAGACCAGGCAGAAACAGTTAGTGGACAACAGGAACACTCTCAGTGATTACTATGGGCATGCTCTCTGGATGTATGGGGATTACACCTGAGTTTTAGGATTAGAGTTAAAGCTCAGGTTAGGGTTAGGGTTAAGAAAACCTCGGTCCGTATTCATGTCCTGGGGCCTGGAACTTGTTTAGACCAGGCAGAAACAGTTAGTGGTCAACAGGAACACCCTCAGTGATGACTTTGGGCATGCTGTGTGAATGTATGCAGATTACACCTGTGTTTTAATTTTAGGGTCAAAGCTCAGGTTAGGGTTAAGAAAACCTCGGTCCGTGTGCACATCTCTGGGCCTGGAACTTGTTTAGATGGGGCAGAAACAGTTAGTGGACAACAGGAACACCCTCAGTGATGACTTGGGCATGCTCTCTGGATGTATGAGGAGTATACCTCTGTATTAGGATTAGGGTTAAAGCTCAGGTTAGGGTTAGGGTTAAGAAAACCTGGGTCTGTATTTACGTCCTGGGGCCTGGAACTTGTTTAGACCAGGCAGAAACAGTTAGTGGTCAACAGGAACACCCTCAGCAATGACTTTGGGCATGCTCTCTGGATGTATGGGGATTATACCTAGGTTTTAGGATAGGGTTAGGGTTAAGAAAACCTGGGTCCGTATTTATGTCCTGGGGTTTGGAACTTGTTTAGACCGGGCAGAAACAGGTAGAGGTCAACTGGACCACCCTCTGAGATGACTTTGGGCTTGCTGTCTGGATGTATGGGGATTATACCTGAGTTTTAGGATTAGAGTTAAAGCTCAGGATAGGGTTAGGGTTAAGAAAACATAAGTCCATATTCATGTCCTGGGGCCTGGAAGTTTTTTATATGGGGCAGAAACAGTTACTGGACAACAGGAACACTCTCAGTGATGACTTTGGGCATGCTCTCTGGATGTATGGGGATTATACCTGTAAATTTAGGATTAGGGTTAAAGCTAAATTTAGTGTTAGGGTGAAGAAAAGCTCGGTCTGTCTATATATTCCGGGGCCTAAAACTTGTTTAGATGGGGCAGAAACAGTGAGTGGTCAACAGGAACACCCTCAGTGATGAGTTGGGCATGCTGTCTCAATGTATGGGGATTACACCTGTGTTTTAGGATTAGGGTTAAAGCTCAGGTTAGGGTTAGGGTTAAGAAAAGCTGTGTCCCTGTGCATATTCTGGGCCCTGGAACTTGTTTAGATTGGGCAGAAACAGATAGTGGACAACAGGAAAACCCTCAGTGATGACTTTAGCCATGCTTAGAGATGTAACATCGAGCCTCGTGCAGGAAGAATGGGGCCTTACCTTCTCTTCGGGGCGGTTCGCTCCTGTCTCATCGCATCACTTCTGGCACTGGAAATGACGTGATGGGACCCTGTGCAGGCGTGCTGGACCCCCGTGCTGCATACTGCGCCTGCGCAGGGTCCCGTCGTGTCATTTCCGGTGCCGGAAGTGACGCGACGGGACCGTAGAGGGTGGGTTGAGCCGTGCAGAGAACTGCTCCATGCCGCTCAGAAGATCGAGATGGGGGGCGCCCCCGCGGAGAGTCAAGGCGCGGGCGAGGCACCCCCCCCAGGTTAGATTTCATGGCTAGGCATGCTGTCTGAATGTATGGGGATTATACCTGTGTTTTAGCATTAGGGTTAAAGTTCAGTTCAGGTTAGGGTTAGGGTTAAGAAAAGCTGTGTCCGTGTGCATATCCCGGATCCTGGAACTTGTTTAGACGGGGCAGAAACAGTGAGTGGACAATAGGAACACCCTCAGTCATGACTTTGGGCATGCTGCCTGACTTTATAGGAATTTTACCTGCGTTTTAGGAATAAGGTTAAAGTTCAAGTTAGGGTTAGGGTTAAGAAAACTTGGGTCCGTATTAATGTCCTGGGGCCTAGAACTTGTTTAGACGAGGCAGAAACAGTGACTGTTCAACAGGAACACCCTCAGTGATTACTTTGGGCATGCTGTCTGAATGTATGGGGATTTTACCTGTGTTTTAGGATTAGGGTTAAAGATCAAGTTAGGGATAGGGTTGAGAAAACCTGGGTCTGTATTCATGTCCTGGGACCCGGAACTTGTTTAGACAGGGCAGAAACAGTGAGTTGTCAACAGGAACACCCTCAGTGATGAGTTTGGGCATGTTGTCTGAATGTATGGGGATTACACCTGTGTTTTAGTTTTAGGGTTAAAGCTCAGGTTAGCATTAGGGTTAAGAAAACCTGGGTTCGTGTGCATGTCCCGAGGCTGGAACTTGTTTCTCTGCGCTGCTCGAGCTGCTGGCACAGGCCGAGCCGGTCGGTCCCCCAGCGCGTCACTTCCGGCGCGGTCGGCACGCTGGACGCCCACGCTATGTTTTTGGAGGGGGGAACCAGGGCAACAGGGCTTAAACAACCCTCTTGCCCTGGTTTCCACCACCAAAAATGTAGCGCGGGGGTCCAGCGCGCCGGAGCAGGGTCCCGTCGCATCACTTCCACTGCGCAGGAAGTGACGCGATGTGACCAGCGCGGGCAGCGCGGGTGGCTTGCCGCAGAGAGCCGAGCCAGTGAGCCACTGCCCGGCCTCCGGTAGGTGGGCGCGAGCCGGACCAAGTTTGGTCCTACTTGGCCCGTGCGATGCAAAAGGTAACATCCCTATATGTCTTCCTATCAACTTTCTCCACACCGTGCATAATGTTGTACACCTCTATAACATGTCTCCCTTACTTGCCTTTTTTCTAAGCTAAACAATCCCAGCTGCTGTAACCTTTCCTCATAGGGGAGTTGCTCCAGCCCTTTGATCATTTAAGTTGCCCTTTTCTGCACTTCCTCCAACTCTACAATACCCTTTTTTAGGTGTGGTGACCAGAACTGTACACAGTATTCTAAGTGTGGTTGCACCACAGATTTGTACAAGGGCAGTATGATCTTGGCAGTTTTACTTTCGATTCCTTTCCTAATTATGCCCAAAATGGAATTTGCCTTTTACATGGCAGCTGCACACTGGTTTGACATTTTCATCGAGCTGTCTGCCACAACCCCAAGATCCAGCAGAGGTTGGTGCTCCATGCTGGTGAACCTATTTTGGGCGTGGCGTTCAGCACTATGGATAGCTCCTATAAAGCTCCAAATAAAACCTGCAATGGATTAGGGGCCCCACCGAAATAGGAGTCACCAGCCTCCTTTGCCAAGATCTCTTTCTTGCTCAGTCACTGCTAGCTCAGATCCCGGCCATCAGCTTATACTTACAGTTGGGATTTTTTGCCCCAACGTGCATCACTTTACACTTGCTTACATTGGACCACATTTGCCATTTTGATGTCCATTCTCCCAGTTCGGAGCTCCTTTTGGAGCTCCTCACAATCCCTTTCTGTTTTAACCACCCTAAATAATTTGGTGTCATCAGCAAACTGCACTGCTCACTCCTAATTCCAGATCATTTATGAATAAGCTGAAAAGCATTGGTCCCACTACACTGGATCACAATATTGTGTACTTTTCCTTTAATGTCGGTTTTCAGAGAAAAGTTGTTAGCATCGTAGAAGGGATGGAAAAGAAAGGATTTAGTACTTAATCATTGCACTTGCAATGTGATAATAAACAGATAAATACCATTGCTCTCGAAGGTTTGTGGAGTGGGAGCACATGAAAGGGATTTCTCTGTGGTAGCCCCAAGCTTGTGGAATTCCCTCCCCTCTGAAGTGCATGTGGCACCTTCACTGTATGCATTTCATTGGCAAGTAAAAACATGCCTCTTTACTGAGGCCTTTGGAAGTGGATGAATCTTTTGATTACGATGTGAATGGTGGAGCTCTTGATGAAGTTGTTTCATACTTTTTGTTTGATACATATGTACCGCACCCTGGGACCGTAAGCTGAAGCTTGAGCTATAAATTTAGACAATATAAAATAAATAATTTCTAAAAGCCATACTGGCCTGGGAATGAGGGCAGAATCCAAGCTTTGTTTAGAATATGGGTTCACCATACTTTTCTAGTAAGGCTCAGCCTCAGGTTCATCACCAGAGAACTGTAACCTTAGATGCCTGCATGTGATCACTCATGTGTCAATGAGTCACAGATCTAGCATCACTAATCTTGCTCCAAATGCAATACTTTTCAACAGAGACCATTCAGATATGCCATCATTAATCATCATCGAGTGCTGAGGAATCAAATGATGGAGATGCATGTGTGAACCAGCCTGAAGGTCGAGCATCTGCTGGAGAAAAAGTGTAAGTGACGCAGCATTACCAAGCAACAGCACATGGGAGAGAGGGAAAGTTCTGTGAACTCTTTACATTGGTTTCCTAGCAGAGTCATTTCAGACTTCTCAAGAGACTAAGGGTAGTGATGATTTATAGGTAGTAAGCTTCAATTTGGGAGGCCATAAGCACCTTCTTTGATCTAGACTTCTACAGATTTGTTTCCTATGTACTCAGTGAGTAATGAGTGATTTGCTATTGATTTGTCCACAGGCAGAAGAAAAGTGGATTGGTACTGTAACTCCAAAGTGAATGGGAACTTCAAGAGCACGGTAAAAGAAAGGAAAACCACCAAGAGGGAAACATTTACAGCTTTTCTAATCTATTTCAACTCTTATCCTCAATTTCCTCTCCAAGCAACATGATTCAGGGAAAGCAGTAAGAATTTCAGTCTGTACAAATGCCTCAGCATAGAATCAACTTTTTACTCATTTCACATGTCAATTAATTGAAGTAATAGATTAAAATATGCATAAAATAAGGACTTGTCCATTAATAATGCTAGCCTGCTTTAACTATAAGTGTTGTAACAGGAAGTGATACTGAAACTGTTGTGGCATGTGTGGTTTGGGTGGTGTATAATTACACTAACAAAAATAATAGATCATTATTAAGTATTTATTATTAATTTTCTATCATTATCTCACTGACCTTCTTAAAGATAGGAAACAAAGACAAGGAGCTATTGACTTGCAGAAGGCTACATAAATGAATTTATTATTGACCTGTAAGCAGAAATCCAACAGACTGTACTGAAATCAGACAGACTATACTCCTTTTCAGGAAGAAAGTGAACAATACCTTGATTGCCAGTGAGTGGATACAGATTTCAATTTACCAAGTGGTAATTTGCTTTGATATGCATGTAATATCTTGGTAATCTGATCAGATAGATGTAAGTTGCCACTTTTTCATATGGTCAACAACAGCATTCACTCCAAATCCAAATTAATCAGGTAGCTGCTTATAAGTAGGAACAAATGAACTATGCCTTTTCTGTTTGAAAATAATCAAAAATTCAAAATTCAATATTAGGACCTCCAGTTCAAACACAATAACTATTTAAAAAAAGAAAAGAATATTGCATGAAATATGTATTCTTGGTAAGTATCTATAGCAGTGGTTCTCAACCTTTTTTGCCCTATGCACCCTTTTCACCATATGTCAGAATGTCATTCCCCCCTTTCCAAGACTGTCTGACTTAATCAGTACCATACAATAAGGTGTGACAGTCCTGTAGATTATGTACAATCTGTAGAATTGTAATTTGTAGAAAGATCAGTATTCCAACAGTTTGAGTCTATGGTCCCAATTCCCGCCCCCAAAAAACCCTAAAATCCCCCCCCGGGGGAATCCCCCCCTGGTTGAGAACCCCTGATCTATAGCATTAATATAATATAACAGCATTCTAGCTGCACAGTAAATGCCTGCTTAACTGTATAAACATCAAGTAATTAAACACAAAGTCTTTATTTCTAGTTCTAGCATTTTAGCATAGCCATTTGGCAATGTCCCTATATTAAAGAATGAAATCATATCCACAGGCTTTGGGGGCCTTGAAGCACTGTTGATGCACTGGTGCACTAATTGCCTTTCTTTCCCCACTGGGGATACCAATACCAGAAATGTGAACCAGAGAGAGAGAAGGAAAAGTAAAGGATAGAGGAGAACTTGGAAAAGAAGATTCTCTCAGACAGATGCTCCTTGGCTCTAACATCCATCCCTTATGAGCCAGTGTTATAAAAATAGCATCTAAAGGTGGGAGCTGCTCCCCTCCTATTCAGATTTTTTGCCAAATGTATGACGGTATGTTCTTGTTCCAATCTAGAGAGGTTGTACATGCACAGAAACAAGGTTCTGCCTGCACATGTCTCGCAAACAGGTTCTTCCTGTGCAATTCCTCTTTCCAATTCACAGTGCCAGTCCAAGACATTTTGCTGCCTGATGGAGAGTCCAAATGGTGCCTCTCCTGCTAGGGCCAACACTTTACAAAGTCTTGCTGCAACATTCAGACACCAATTCCTGCTGTTGTCTATCCCCCCGCCCATGGCGCTGCCTCTGGGTCATGTTGCTTCTCCCTGCTGCATGGCAGAGCTGGCCCTCCTGATCCAGCAATTGGAGCTGCACACAAGTAGTTCCAATTAGACACTCTGAACACCACTGATCAGAGGAACTAAGAGTGGGAGGCTGGATTTTGTCTCTTTCCCCACCTCTCCCGTGCTGCTGAACGGCTGATTCACAGTATTCGAGCAGCATATCAAACAGGGATGGGCAAATCTGTCAGTTTCACTTTCTCCCACATTGGAATTGTCTAAATCTCAAGTTCTTTCTTTCCTGAATATGAAGAACTTTGTGAGTTTTGATACATTCTTATCAAAAATGAACCGCAGCAGAATTCTCACCTATCTGCAACAGCCAAATTCAATAGGTACGGCTATTCCCAGCATGGAGAGAACTATTATGTACTTGCCCGCCATGTAGCTAGTAAAGATGGGGAGCCTGTCAGAAAAAAGATGTGGCAATCCTAATGAAGCACTAACATATTTGAATGCGCTGGGATCTAACCCCACTCAAAGTTCTGGGCCAAAATGGACAAATGTGTCCATTCTGCTCTCTCATTCAGATTGTTCATATCACACCAGGGTTATACACACACAATTCTCTGCTACATGAGCTTGGGATTCATGTTCTTAACATCACAATGCATGTGGTTAGCAATAGAATGCAGGAAAGTAGCTGAGCAGGACAGGACATGAGGGTCCTACTGAGTCCTATAACTAATTTCTAGGACTGAGCCAAATGCTCATTGTGGTCGGAAGAGAGCACAGGTGACATTTTGCCCCTCTAAAGTGTCCTGTTGTACTGAAAATGCTGATTACAGAAGTGCAACAGGTGACTTTGGAGTGCCAAGGAGGGCACATTTCACAGAATTTGCCAATTTGCCAACTCATCCCTTTCCCAGCTCAGCTCAGCCCAGCCTTACTAATTATGTGTATGGGTTCAACTTCTGAATACTTGCATGTAGTTCACATATGCACATCACATGGGGTGATTGCACTTGTCTATTGGTATGCATGTTTACTCCACAGGAACACACCATGAACTAAATCTTCCTGTTACATGTATACATGTTATGAAATACACATGTGTGCATTTATCATACATGCACTATCCTATGTTGAAACAATATCCATGTGATAACAATTCGCTGCAGTCATCCATAGAACTGTCAAACATACTTGAAGATGATCCTGCAGTTGAATGTATCAAACTCACAAGTGACTCCACTTTGCCTTCAGGCATTTCAACTCATTTCTTACAAAGATATAGAAATGAATAGAGAAAGTAACCAAAGAAACTCTCAGTAGTAATGAACACTCTAGTTATACCACTGAAGTTAATATGCTTGACGGCTCCCCAGGCAATACACTTTTGAGGTTGAAATATGAAGATCAAACAGAGTTAATATGACACATTGATGTGGAACATGTCAACGGGCTTAAATCAACTTGTTTTGACATTATATTTTCACATTTTTAGCCTGAACTGAGCATTAATGTTAAGATAAGACTAAAGGTCCTAAAAAATCATCACGAAGAGCTGGGCTAGATAAAAGACAGTTAATTATGCTCACAGATATTTATGACCTCAAAGTGTCTAAATAAAATGTAGCTTTTAAACTATCACCCAAGTAAGCCCAATGATCTTAACTGGTCTTTTTTACTCTGTATTGATAATCTGTAGAGAAAAACATAGATAAGCACAATTTCTCTAACCATGCGCAATACCACAAACGTAATTTCTAAATGGAAATAACACTTTGCAAACTAATGATAAACTCCTTTTCTGCAGAGAGAGTCACCTTCAGAGGAAAAATAGCTACAGAAATGAGAACCACATCTTGCATGTGTATGTATGTGTATGTGTGTGTATGTATATAGAGAGTGGGGGAAGAGAGAGAGAGAGAAATAATGAAGGGACTACAAACATACATCATAGGTTTTTGACATAAAGAGATGAGTAATTTGTACACCTGTAAACAAATTAACCTTTAGAAATGAATATGCATGGATGGGAATTTTCCAACTATCACTGCTTTCATTGCCGCATTTTAATTATGATGTGAATTTACATTGGACATAGAAGGATGCATGGAACCCAAGAGGGCTTAAAATGAATGCTTATCCAGCAAAACAAGGTGGAAGGGCAGTCATGAACCAATTGAAAAATGCATGTTCACTTTTAATGTTTGACTTTGCTATTTTCCTTAAAAGAAAATCTATATAAATTTATATGGCTAGCACTCGTGCTGTTCTCTGAGAGTTCGAAAACAGCTGTTCTACTGCAGTGGACTTTGACTGGGTAGATTGCAATGCTCAATAATCTGTCTCAGCTCAGGGTTAAGTGATGGAATTCATTTAAATGCCCCAGAAGTAATCATCCACAAAGAGTACATTATTTCTCTTTTATGAATTTTCAAACCTAATACTGATGGGTGGCATGCAATTAAACCTGATCAATATGTAATTTAGGTGGGCTGACATGTTTTCAAATTCTCAGAATATAGATTCTTTCAATATTGCAAGAGCTTAGTGAAATACTTAGCCCTTATAAAACAGACTGGGCATTTTAGTACAGTACAAACAACAACCAAGATGTGTCTATTGGCGAGATAAATGGAACCCCATTCAAACTAATAACCCCTAACTTTCAGCTGCAAGAAAATACCCCTTATTTGAAAATCAAGATCTTTTCTTTCCGTAATGAACACGATAGTTAATGCATTGATGGAAAATCCCATTTGCATACACATGGATAAGTCTAAGAGCTGCAGGATTCGCTTTGCGAAAGGTGGTTTAAAATGAGAATAATGATATTAAGCAGCATTTGTGATACTAATAATCAGCTATGATTCTGTAAATATTTATCTTAAAAGGTTGTAAAAATCAAAGAGGAACAAAAAAAGAAGAAGAAAAAGAGGTGGATTGCCATAATGATCTTTTGTGTTAAGCTAATAAACAACGGGAAGTACATTGCATTGTGACCCTGGAGGTCATGGGTGACAGTCTCTAGGATTGCTAATTAGCCTGCTGTCATCCACAAAGTAAGAATTACACTTGAGTTTCTATGATCTGACATGGCTCAATTTTTACATTTTATGCCTGAAGGTTCTAACTGCCCCTCCTCCTCTTGCTTTATGTAAGCATTGTTCACAGATTCACACTAAAACTAAGCTAAGAAGAAGACAATTCCACCGGCTGTGGATGTGAGAGAGAGGAGGAGAGAAATTATGACCGACCAACCTGGACTCAGCCCACCAGCCATATATTCTGCTAGGACTACTGCAGCAATTCTTGAAGGGGTATATGAGGAGTCATACTCATGTGCCCCCTTTCCTTGTGGCATCCAGTTCCTGCCAGCTCGCCAAACAGCTCGTTGGCAGGCTGGCAGGAGCCTTCTGCTCCAGGATGGTGGTTGTGGTGGTGGCAGCAGCAAGGTAGCGGGGACGGGGGACGGACGAGCGAGGATTGCACAAATGGCCCTGGAGAGCTGCATGCAGCCTGTGGCCCGTGTGTTGCACACCCCTGTGCTAGGTACTTGACAGGCTCTCAGTTCTATTACTCCCAGGTAGGGAGCAAAACCAGGATGGTTTGGGGGCCTGGATGGCTTGTTATACATGGCTGGAGGGTTCTCTTCAGCTTGGTGTTTCCCAAATTGCATTACGCCTGAACAGGGTGTATCAGTGCATGTCACGGTCACAGGACTCTGCCCCCTCTGCTCGATTCTTTTTGTATCAGCTTGCGAACTGTTCTTTTTTAAAGTCAGCACGGAAATTTGTACACATTTTTGCATGCATTTCTCCTAATATACCCAGTTTTGTATGTGATTTTGCCTACTATATGCATTTTTGCAAGCCATAACAGGCCTGTGGCTTACGCTGGCTCAGCTTGTCTGAGCGTGGAAAGCTAAGCAGGGTCAGGCCTGGTTATTACTTGGATGGGAGACCCCCCCCTCTAGTTTCCTGCATTGAGCAGGGGGTTGGACTCGATAGCCTTGTAGGCTCCTTCCAACTCTATGATCTATGAAACCTATGAAATTTCCTTTAATATAAGCTAAAGTCCCTGGCTTCCCTGGAGGCCCCTGTTTGCACTGTGGCTTGGGGGCTGTATGCCAGCACCACTCCTAGGGGAGCAGGGGAGCATGCAAATGGTACACGCCGTGACAGGACCTACCCATGCTCCAACGAAACTTCCCCTCCTCTGCTAAAGGACCACCCAGCATGCAGGCTGGGGTGCAGATTGGACAGCAGGCGGGCTGGCCAATCAAGGATCCTGCCATATGCCATGTCAAACTCTAAGCTGTAACCAATAAAGTTGTGGCCAAGTTAAAACCCAACACTGTCTCTGTGTATTGTGTGGTTGACTTTCCTTGAATGGCTACCCGAATGGGTGCTCCGGGCGCAATGCATTTTTGTACACTATTGTATTTGTCACGAATATCCTCATGGTGCTGTGCACTTTCCCCTAATATATGCATTGTGTATGCATATTTTATGGGAGAACTGCATCACAAAATTCAGAAAGGTGCAACTATTGAAGGATAACAGTGTTTCAGGTCACATGATGGTTCAGAAAACTCAAACAATTTCTCCCCCACCTTCCTTTGTTGAGAGGGAAGTCTGAAGGATGCTTCTGTTTGTGTTCACTTGAATGCAAATAGAATCCCGCTGCACAATGGGGAACCCTGATCCAGCAGGGTTCCTGATCCTGAGAGCACATAGACTTCTACTCACGTTCAAGGGAAGCACCCTTCAAACCTCCCTGCTCCATGCAGGGAGGCTGAGAACTGAGGACGCAGGGATGGGGATGTTGTGAATGGGTTCAGTGAACATGGCCCTATTTCCCTTACATGTTTTGATAAATGTGGATGCATAATGTGATGGCCATGTGTCCACTTTTACAGAGGACAGTCCTCTCTTTGAAGGCTGCCAGAGGACCATGGTCTATTTGAAGGTGCCCTTTATCTGAAGGACTGTCAGATAAACCAATTCCATGTTTCAAAATAAAGAACCATAAACACTGCTGCCCATCAACAGTTACCTGGTCACAGCCTTAAACCCTATGGTGAGATGTACTGAATTTCTATTGAAATCTAATAATTATTTCTAAATTTGCATCTAAATATATACATTAACATATGCAGATTTTATGCAAATTTGTGTCCTCTTTTATCCTCACTTTTTTGGTGAAGCATTTCTAAACTACACATTATGTTAAAGACATAGATTAGAAGTGGCATCTTTTTTCTACAGCTGGAGGAAGGGTCCTATTTTTATTGAGACCCCTGTGTGGAGAGGAGAGGCTTCCCAACCCAAATTCTACAGGGGGGGGGGAACCCAATTGGCACCAACTGGCCCTTTTTCCCACTAAGTCCTATAGCCACATGGAAGGGGCAATTATCAGTAAAATCATGTGTGGGGAAGGAAGGAATTATTAAACCTCCCCTCCCCACAGGGGGGGTGTCCCAATAAAAATTAGATCCCCCCCCCAATTCTAAAAAAGTAATGTGTAGTTTGGCTGTAAGTTGTTTCCTTTTTCCCATGGCCGATACAGAAGTAGGAATGCTTCTATAATTGTCCTGGTCTGAATTTCTCCATGCATTCTGGAGTTCTAAATTACCGGGTCTTATTTCCAAAATGGAATAATGCAATAGGAATTCTCCATTTGTTGTTGTTGTTGATTTCCAAATTTTGTTCAAAGCATCTTGTGCTGCAGTTTTTAATTCCCTCAAATGATCAGGGCATCACCAGAAATGAAACATATTAGGGAGGGCACAGAAGGGGCCAAGTGCATTTCATGGTGGGGGAGGGGGAATCATATGAAAAATGTCTTTCCTTCAAGTAACTACAGGGCTCTAGCAATGGGGGAGCAAGTGGGGGAAGCAACTGGTCAGATTGTCCTCCCACCTCTTCTCCAGTGCCTCTCATCTACACACACACACACACACACACATATGTTGACCCGGTCCTCACAATCAAAACAGCCTACCATGGGTTGTTTAAGCCATGGTGGGATGCAACACATGCCGGGCAGGACTGGCGTATTCAACACCAGGCCATGGGTTGTGGTGTCATGTGAAGCTGGGGGCCATGGGTTATGCAAGGCTTACACAACCTTTGCATAAGCCTTGCATGACATAGCAGGCCGTGGCCAGGCACTGGATATTCAAAATGATCACTTGCACATGCCGGCATGCTCTGCAGCCCACTGTGACTTACCTAAGCCAGGGTGGGCTGTTCTTTTTTAAAAATTATTATTATTTTATCTTTTTAATTTTTATTTTTATTTAATTTTTGCAAACAAAATAAAACACAATATAACAATAGCACACAACTAAAACTGTGTACAATAAATCATAAGGTGCACCCCCCACCCTCCTAGTGACCAAATGATATACTTCCATCCCATTAATCAATTACTGTTCCATATTCCAGAAATATAACATATCCTGACAAGGCATACTCCCCTTCCCCTTTATTAACACATAAAGGGTGGGCTGTTCTATCTTGCGAACTGGCCCATACACACACATACCACCTGTATGCACTGATAAAACACAACAAAAGAACCCACTTGTTGTGATTGTACATATTTTTTTTATTTTTTAAATTTATTATAGTTATACCCCGCCTTTTTTCCTGCAAGGAACCCAAGGCCGCTTACATAATCCTCCTCATCCTTCTCCTCCTCTCCATTTTATCCTCACAACAACCCTGCGAGGTAGGTTAGGCTGAGAGTCAGTGATTGGCCCAAAGTCACCCAGTGAGTTTCATAGCCGAGCAGGGCCTAGAACCCAGATCTCCCGAGTCCCAGTCCAACACTCTCACCATTACGCCACACTGGCTTTGTCAAGGTCCTTTATCAAGGTGCTAGTTTACCATGTGTCAGAGGTCATGTGCACATCAGTAAAACACCATACAAAAAGATCCTAGATGCAATCATATATTATCACATCAAGGAACTGAATACAGTAGGAAATTGCTCACGCTGCAGAATAAATTCTAGAAATACTCCTAGTTAAACTGAAATTCTGGAGGACTGGTATTCAGAGCAGACTGACAAACAATAAGGGAATAGAATAGGGGAAATCCTCTCTTTCCTCTACAAAACATACTGTATGTAGGAAGACTAGAGCTTCTTATTCATAGGCATATGCAGAAACTCCTGGATTCCATATCAAATAGATCAAGATCTGAAGAGAAACTTTTGACACACTCAAGGACTTCCACATGCCAAGTAGCCTTCTCCTTTGATTGGCAAATCCTCCACAAATTGCTTTTGAAACTCCATTCAGTTTCAAAAGTGATTTGCCATGTGGCATGGGTAGGGAGGGCCCTTCTCTCTGAGGAACACAAGTTCAATTTCACAAGTTCAATTGAGTGGAACGAGTCGCATGGTTCTTTCAGTCCTAACCTACTATAGTGCTTTTCCTAGGTGCTTTGAGTGTGTTGCAGACATTATCTGAATAACCCTTTATAACAATCCTGTAAGGTAGACTACAATTAACTCCCATACACCAGCCTATACCATGCATGCCTTCATGGCTCTGCAGACTATTTCAGCCCATGCTTCAGTATAATAGTGTTTTCAACAGACTCAAGAAAATTTGAAATGAATCATCATCTGCCTATAACTATACAAATTTTAATGTTGTGAAGCCGCCTTGAGTCCCAGAATTGGGGTTTGGGGGAAAAGGCGGGTTAATAGTAGTAGTAGTAGTAGTAGTAGTAGTAACAACAACAACAACAACAACAACAACAAGAAAAACAACAAATTTATAAGTTAAATACATATTACCCAAACCTCTGGATAGGTGTCTTTTTGGATAATGCAAGAAGTATTAGATAACTTACAACTGAATAAACAAAAGCCACCACTTATTAAAGGCTATCTTTAATATTTAATTTTTCATTATGTATCTCCCAGCGATGGATCTAGTACTAGAAGTGGCCTGTACTCAGTTAGGGAGAGAGACTGAAGGGAGGCAAACCAAGGAAGGCTGTGTTCAGTACTCCTCACCTGTTTATCCCACCAGAACTAAAATAGCCTCAAGTATAAACGAAGTCCTTAACTCTCTGCCCCATCAATTACATTTCCCCCTCATTGATTGACATTGGCCCCAAGCGATTAATCAACTAAAGCTTCAGTTGACCAATCTACTGATTAAACCAATTACATCCCCTCGGCTGGGATCCAGAGCTACGTTAAGCACACTGAAGGACTTGAAGATGTGTTCAGTGAGAAGGTTGACTCCTTTGCTTTGGACAGCAAAGCCGCTTGCTATACTGCAA
>CM037880.1:143788098-143835598 GCA_021292165.1 Shinisaurus crocodilurus
CAGGACCACAGGGTTTCCCATTATTTCCACACAGAAACATCCAATCACAGTGGCAAGGGGAGGGATTTATGGAAGAGAGAGAAAAAGGCTTATTTTTTGGTCTTAGTTCTTTCTCCTTGGGAGTGAGTGTTTACATGTTCCTTTGCTGGTCTGTTTTGTCTTTGTACAAAAAACGATTTCCATTGTCACCTCTTCCACTTTCTCTAAGCACCTTCGAACCATCCCACACTGTGTTTCCCTACCTCTCCCATTCCCTTGCGCTTAGATAGGTAATGCCTACAAAAATTGGAAACCTTCCTATCTCTGTGAAATGTTCAGGTCTGATACCACATGGGGAAGAAAAATCCCTGAAAATGCCATGTGAATTGGATGGAAAATACAGAGGTCACAGGTGGCCCACTGGGTGTCCCATTGAAAGCAATAGGAAATTAAAATGAATGGGAATAATGAAAACTAATGAAATATTAATTAAAATGATTGTGATTTTCATGAGCGAACTACTAAATGAACAAGGTTTTAATAACAAAGATTAATATAATAACTATACAGGGGTGTGGAATCCTTACACGCCCCTACAAGTCATTACAAGTAAATAAATAGCAAGGGTGTTTTTTTAATGACTTTGAACAAGATGAAATTGCCTACACTCAGGATTCTTCAAGTGTGCTTATTCATAGTAACTATAATCACTATTGCTGGGTGGTGGAAATATTCTTAGCAGCCTACAAGGAAACAATGGCTATGAAGAGTGTAGGATACTTTAATTATCCAGGAGCTAACACACCAAGTACGTTTGGCCAGGCATCCAACCATGAAGTCTAATTTCCTCACGCTTTGGTTTCCTTTAATCAAATGTTTAGATGGTCCTGGTCTTTCTAGGTTGACGTTTGATTAGTACAAATGAACTTATTTGTAGTAATATTAGATATTGAGGTACAGACTATTGAAGGCGGGGGGTTGTGTGTTTTGTGTTGTGACTGTTGAGTGCATTTTGTCATAGCCATATGCATTTGTTTTCTCTTTCCTTATTGTATTTTGCTCCCTTCTTTCTTTCCAGTACTTTCATTGGCCAGAAGGGCAAAGGGAAGGCGACAGCATAGATGTGACGCTAAATGCATCTTTGCAATTAACATGCAGGTTTTGTTGTTGTTTTTTTTAAAGGAAATAAAAGAGAGAAAGGGGGAGAGAGTGTTTTTATGAGTGGAGAGGTTTTAGTTGGTGCACAGATCCCATGATACAGGATTTCATTATATAATCATAGGCAAATCAAATTATTCTATAAATTATCCACATTGCTCAGTAGATTATTGCAGTACACCCACTGCTTGAAAAAGTTACTTTTTAATCAACTGCTTTTAGAAAGAGAGAAATTTAAATTCTAGGACGTTACTGGAAAGAAATATGTATGTATGTATGTATGTGTACATATGTGTGTCTGCATACACACACACACACACACGCGCGCGCGCATGCACGCGCACACGAACTTTCCATTGCAATTCTGCCTATCTAAATAATAGCTGAGTTGGAATATAGTTGGAATATTGGATGTCTTACATTCCTTTGAAAAGACCACGCTGTGTTAAGCAGCCTTTAGCAAGCTGTCACAGATGAGACCAATAAGCACATCCTGACTTAACACACATCAAGGGTTGCTAAGGATACACCGTCAAGGGACGAGGGTCAGGAGTCAAACTGACCAATATTGAGTAAATTACATTGGTTCAAATGATTCCCCCTGAGCTAGTAATGATATGGCATGCACATAGTTTTGGTCTAAAGACTAATAAATACTGCCTTTGAAGGCTCAAGAGGACACAAAGCATGTAAAATTATATGGTAGAGCTAAGCTGCTGGATTACACTATCCAGTGTGTGTGTGTGTGTGTGTAAATGCATGAAAAGTGTGTGAATGCATTATTTTTCACAGGGCAGCAAAGAGAGTAAAAGAATTCAATATCGCCTTGCCTCTAATGACAAAAAATAATGTTTACAGGAAGGACAGCAACAGCACAGTGATTGGGTACCTTCTAAAAGTCATTCATTTCCAGAGATAAAATATTTATAATTTTGGACATCGTTGTAAATGTGCATGGCACTCACGAAAGAACCAGATATATTTCCTGTCTTGGAAAGCTTATAGTCCAAGAACAAACAGTATTCGGATTGCAGGTTATCTGGAAACGGTGGTAAAGTATACACATCAACATAAATGATTTCTACCACCACCACCACCCTTGAGTTCTCCGTAAATTCAGGGAGTTGCATTAGAGAAGCCTTCCCCAACCTGGTGCTGTCCAGATGTTTTGGACAATGACTCCTGACATTCCCAGCCAGCATAGCTGGGTGATGGTGGAAGGTGTATTCTAATCTTCCCAGCCTGAAGCCCTCCAGATGCATTGGACTACAACTGCATCAGCCTCATCTGGAGGGCACCGGGATGGGGAAGGCTAAATTAGAGGTATGTAGGAGGAGACACATACCCAACAAACACCAGCCAAGCTGTTGAATGCCCTTCTCTATTCATTTGGATGAGATTGTGCAGGTAAATTCATGCAATCTCCGTTGAAATGTATGTATGTTGCAAAGGAGCTGTACTGGCTGGTAGACTGCACCCCTAGGAACAATGAATGGTGGCTGCAAAAGAAGAATCACCAAAGATCAGGAAGAAATGTAAGAAATTTAATGCCAGAGCAATATAGAAAGAAATTTATGGGAGCAACATACAAAAGGGATGTATGTAAAGACCTTTCTGCCCGGAGGTGGGACTAGGCGCTGATGCATCTGGCATTAATTTTAAGAACCCAGCACTGAGAGAAGCAATTGCCAAATGACTACAGCAGCCTCTCCTTGCTGCTTCTACCTGCTGCTGCCTGCCCCCAGTCAACTCAAGGGGGCACCAGGGTGGTGCCTGACAGGTGCCAGGGGATGCTTGGGGTGAGGTGGGGGCTAGAGGGCACCTTTTCTGGGGCTCCCTCAAACTGGTACCAAGCCTGAGTCAGACCATTTATCAATCTAGCTCAGGATTATCTACACTATGCTGATGGCGGTGGCTCTCCAGAATGTTGTACGTGGAGTCTTTCCCGGGCCTACTTTGAACCTTCTGGGAACTGAGCCTAGAACCTTCTGCATGCAGAAGCTATGGCCACTTGAGCTCAATGTGTTCAGCATAGCGTATTGGTCACTTGAACAGGGTTTCTTTTAGAACCATAGAGTTGGATGGGAACTTGGAGATCATCTAGTCCAACCCCCTGCTCAGTGCAGGCTCTGCACTGCAGGGTGCAACTACTGCATCCCTGACCATCCAACCTCTACTTAAATATCTCCAACAAAGGAGAACCTACCACCTCCTGATGCAATCTGTTCCACTGTTGAACAGCTTTTGCAGTTAGGAATTTTTTTCCTATTGTTTAGCCAAAGACTGCTTCCCTGCAATTTCCCCCTGTTGGTTTTAGTCCTGCCCCTTGGAACAACAGAGAACAAGTTTGCTCAATCTTCTTCATGACAACCTTTCAGATATTTCAAGATTGTTATCAAGTCTCCCGTTAATCTTCTCTTCTCCTGGCTAAACATACCTCACTCTTTCTACTGTTCCTCATAGGACTTGGTTTCCAGACCCCTCACCATCCTGGTTGCTCTCCTCTGGATGCACTCCAACTTGTCAATATCCTTCTTAAAATGGGGCACTCAGAACTGGACACTGTACTTCAAATGTGGTCTGACTAACACAGAATAGAACAGAACTAATAAAATAAATAAATGAATGAACCTATACTTCCCACAATGCTTCTGTTAATATAGCCCAATATTGCATTAGCTTTCTTAGCTGCCACATCGCACTTCTGGCTCATATTCACCTTGTGATCCACTAAGACACCTAGGTCCTTTTCATAAATACTGGTGCCAAGCCAGAATTCCCAAATCCTATACTTGTTTCTTTGATTTCCAAGATGACATGGAGCTTTTCTAGATGAGGCTTTTATCATGCACTCACCATTCCTCATTCATGGTTGTTTACGGTTGTTTTAGATGATTATATCATCCTCCAGTTTCTGTCTTGTGTTTTCCAACCACTTTTGTGGTTTTTGGGGGAGTGGGGAAAATGTGGTATTTGAGGTATTCGTGAAACAAAGCACAACTCTCCACCAGTGCACTTGCGTTATTCCACTTTGTTCCACTATACCAGAATGGCACCTGGAGGTTATCTAATGGTAAGGCAGGAAAGGAAAGGGGGAAAAAACTTTGTGTAGAGATCCAATCTTAATCCTGCAAAGAATCCAGAAGCAGATGCAGTGGGTTAAAAAGTCTCATCTAGAAAAGCTCATGTTCACTTTCCCCTAAGGTCCCTACCACTTTCACCTCATGTACCATTTCTTCCCTGTTGGTCAGGATTAAGTCCAGGATAACAGATCCCCTTGTATCTTCTTCTACCTTCTGAGAGATGAAGTTGTCAGCAAGACAAGTCAAAAGCTTATTTGATGCTCCATTCTTTGCAGAGTTAGACTTCCAGCAGATGTCAGGATAGTAGAAATCCTCCATTACTGCTATTGCTTTTGTCACCCAGCCCCACGCCCACCTGGAGTTAGTTTAAAGACCTCTTGATCAGATTTGCGAGGCTCCTGCCAAAAACATTCTCCCAATCCCCATGAGGTGCACCCTATCATTTGCAAGGAGTCCTTCATATTGGTATTGTAGGCCATGATCCATGAAACCAAACTTTTCCCACTGACACCCTCTGTATAGCCAGGTGTTCACTTTCAGTATCCTTTCCCTATAAATGTCCTGACCTTTGACTGAGGAAAATACCCCCCGATTCCTTCACTTTCCTACCCAGAGTCTCATAGTCTTTGGAGCCTCAGTCTTTGATGTCTAATCGTCTTGACCTCTGACAACAGCACTGAAGGCTGTGAGTGCCAATGTGGGCCCTGATGTAATTCTTATGCACATTTCTGAATTTTGAGCTTTCAAATAACACAGGAACAAATTGTGTCAGAGCTTGGTAAGTGCCTGTATCTTGTGTCCATTCAGGTTTTGTGTTGCTATTATGATACACATAGTTTGTTCATTCAGTGGTCTGTCCAAAACCTTTTGTGTTTGACTTACGGTTAATACCTTTGAATGAATAGAGCTGTGACTGATTATTTTAAATTTACTTTTGTTTTCAATGGAACATCCACATTCTATAGCAATTACATTGTAATTTTATTATTAGTATGAATAGAGAGGGTGAATTATGAGGAGGCTTCTGGGACTTATTTCACTGAAAATAAAAGGCTAATAATATGAATAAATCACAGCTGCAGTTCTGTGAAGAGATCACATTCTTTATCACGGATACTACTTTAACCACAATTAGTTCATTCAGGCTTTGACAATTGGAGAGATTGTCTTTAGAAGTGCGCTGACTGAGAGATCTTTACCCAAGATTTTTAATCTCTAAAAACTCAGCATGCTTGCCTGAGTTTTGCAATTCCATTAATTTATATTTAGGGTTCTTAACAGTGATCTGAGAGTCCCTGTGGAAGTGCAAACTTGCATACGAAGGTGTGAGCTCTTCCTGGCCTTCACCAAACCTCATTGCTGTCTTTTAGGAAATAAATTGTCAACTTAACCCTCCCACTGTCAATACCGTGTCCCCATTCAGCTCCCATCAAATTCACCTGATTGTCATTGTTGATGGCTATGGATTATTCTCTTATTTCTCAGACTCCCCCCCCCCCGCTTCTCTTCCTCCAATGCGATCTCCAGTCTGATTCTCCCAACCCATCTACTTCTCTGCTCACTTACCCTGTTATTTTAGCTCCACAGAGACAAACTATTTTGTATTACAGCTTGATCTTATGGGTCAATATACACAAGTAGTAGGCTGGATTGGACATTAATTTCTCCAGTCACTCCTTAGGCATGGGTAGGTGGGTGGAAGTAAGAGGACATTTTATCAACCTCCCCAACCAACAAGCTTGTCCTGCTTCCAGAGCCACCAGGTGTTCATGTAGGAGGTGCAACATTCTAATGTGGCTCATGTACATCATCATCATCATCATCATCATCATCATCATCATCATCATCATCGTATAGACCAGTTACCATATCAAATACATCTCTAAGTGGTTTACAGAAATAGATTAAAAACCAAAGCTAAATGCACAATCATTAGTAAGCAGACTAACAAGGCACCACAATAATTCAGGGAAGGCTTGGATAAAGAAATGGGTCTTTAATCCAACACACAGGGGGGGGCATTTTATGCATTCCATCTCCCTCGTAAAATCAAGGAATCAGCCATGTGATCAGTGGAGGCTGGTGGTGGCTCCAATGTCAGTGGGGCAGTGTATCCTCTCTGGATTTCAGTCTGAACTTTAAAGGAGCTGTCCATGGTGCTGAACCTGAGCTCCACAGTAGGTTCAGCACCATGAACAGCTCCATAAAAGTTCAGAGACTACAGCCTGGAGTGGATACACTGCTCCACTGACATTGGAGCCACCAGCCTCCACTGCATGTGATCAGAGCCTGCACACATTGGATTGTACTTGCATGGAGCCCATTAGAATGCTATGACTATGGGCAGTATCCTGTTCAACACTACTGCTAATGTAAATTATGTTGCGCTAGTCTAAGCAACCTCTAGTGCAACAGCAATAGTGTTTGCTGGCACAACGGGTGTTCTGGGGAGACCCGTTGCACCAGCAAACACTATTGCCATTGCATGAGAGGTCACTTATGCTACCTCAAATTAATTTACATTACTGGTAGTGTCAAATAGGATACTGCCCCATGTGTGTTATCGAAGATGGAGCATGCTGTGTGGGTGGAGAGTAAGACACATTCTCACTACTAATACTACTTCTCCCATCTAGTAAGGCAAGAAGACCTGAGCTAAGGTTTTCAGCTATGGCTATTGTTCTCTTTGAACCACCGTTGTCAAATCTTGCCTCAATGGGGGCAAATGGAAGAGAGGTACACTTGTCTTGCCCCTGGCTGTGGTTTCCACTTCTCCAGCCAAGCCTCCATTCTGCAGCCAGAGGGGTCACACTAATGTCTCGCTCCTACCTTTCCTTTGTTATATCCTACCCACCTGAGCTGTAATACAGCAGGAGGTCCAACCTCACCTCTCTTCACTCCATCTGGCATTCTTTCATCCCTGTCCTTTGCTCAAAGCCAAGACCATAGCCCTGATGCACTATCAAATAAAATCACTCTTGGCTGTTGCAGACTTCATTTGGGTTAGTCAAACCCGTCTTTTAGGAGCATGGTCATTGGTCAGGCATAACAGCTAAGCTGCTGTGGAGTAGCAAGAATCCCATAGGCAGCCTTTGCAATTGTGGTAGTTGAGACAATGGGTTGTAACTAATGGGATCCTTCCACTAGTGCAAAGCTTCTACCACTTGCAGAACCCCCTTTTTTGAATCCTTGCACAAGTGTCAAATCCAATACTTAGATTCCACTTGCACAAGTGCTTTCACAACTCTTTATCATACTGGTGCAGTTGTTCCACTAGCATTTACACAGCCACTAGTGGAACAAAAAAATCTCTTGTAATCTTTCCACCAGCATTATGTTGGATGAAACCCTATGAATGCGTAAAAAATAATGAAAGAGAAAAAAATATATCTTTTTTTACACATTGGTGCCTTCTCCTCTTGTTCTGTTTTGTTTCTGAATGCAGACAGACTTTTCCAAATTAAGATAGATATGTATAAAAAATGCAGCCAGTTTATTTTGGCATTAGAGGCATGGTTGTAATATAATTGTCATTTATCTAATGTATATTTTTTGAAATGTAAAAAAAAAAATCACCTTAAAAATGAGATTAAAAATAAAAAAAAATAAAAAACCAAATGCATTCCAAAAACACTTTGAAATAGTCATAACTAAAGTTTATGAAATGTTCTTAAATAGTGATTGTAAATGCCTGTTGACCCTTAATTACAGTAAAGCATTGCAAATGCAACATCCAAGTTATTACACAAGTTAATGAGGCCTTAAATTGGAATATTTTATAAGATTGTGGTGTTTCAGTAGTACAGTATACAGCTGTTAAATGTATCATCTTTGTGCACAATGACTGAACTCTTTAATTGGCCACTTAAGCAAAATGCCTAGCCACCCAAGAAGGTTTCAGTGTCTTAGAAAAATCAACTTTTGCATAATGGATTTGGATACAGGAAATCCATTACTGTATTTTGGTTGTTGTTTAATTGGGGTGAAATTATTATACCAATATAGTCAATGACAATTTTACTACTAATTTCAACAAGGTCAAGAATCAAGATTTTACCCACTGCATTGTGAACTTTGCATTGTGAAACAAGTTAATACCAGTTTTGCTCCTTTCATTTTCAAAATGTATTAGTTGTATGCACATATTCCTTTGGCCATAAATTGCTTTCAGGGACATCTGTAGGTGGTTCTCCAGGAAATGATATGCAGTATAGTCATCTAAACTGGCTAAGCTAACAAAAATAATTGAGAAGACAACAAGAAGTGTCTGAATGATCCAATGTTACGGCTGCTACTCAGGGCTTCACTTGTTCTCCTTTTAATACCTCTTTCCCCCTTTAGGTATCTCTCCTCCCCCTGGAGAAATTGGGTGAAATGGTACCCCCTGCCCCATTTCTCTGCTAATAGGGTGGAGAATTTTGAGAGGCCAGTTGCCCACAGCTCTAGCTCCTTTCATTCACAAAGTGACAATGTTGGACATTGTCGCTGCTCCATTCATAGAGTCCTATATTAAAACCATTCCAATTTTTCTGAACTTTTAAATAATATCTTGGATGTTTCTTGGTCCATCAGATAAGGGAGGCTGGGCTATGTAGATTTGATTGCCTTATTAATTTTGTCAAATTCTCATTTTTTTAATTCATTTTTTTTTACACAGTCGGTGTTAAACTCAGCCCTGACCTAACTGAAGTTCAATGGATATTCTAATGTATTTTGTACATATTATGATGCTCTCTCTGCTCCTGCTGTCTTGCACATATACACAGAAGGACATTTTTTCCCCAAGCAACCCTGTTTGGCTATTAGTCCACTATTCTCTTCAACTGTATCTCTGGCAATACAAATTATATCAGTGTTGACACTGGTATGGGTATATAGATGGCAGAGAATTCATTAAGGACAAAACCCTTGCAATGCTGACCAGGTCTAGTGGGGTAGAGTAATGCATAAAGACCTGAAAGACAGTTGAAGTTTAGAATTTCAGCACTCAAACCTCTGAATGACTTGTCTGTATGCGTTTAATCATCAAAATCATATAACCCAGTCATGGTTCAAGATATATCTGCAAGGCCATTGGATGTGCATTGGCTGCCCATCCAATTCCTGCATGTACCCTTGCACTGAGATACCGGTTGCAAGATCAGGGCTGATTGTACATTCTGAGTGCCTGAATTCAGATGTAAATGCAGTAATACTGACTTCCATTCAGGCTGCTTGCTTTCCCCCCAAAGAATGCTCTCTACATTTCTGCTTTACTAACACAAGCATATTGAACCAAGTGCCAAGGAACTGCTATGTATATGCTGCTCTTGCTGAACATAATCCTGGAAGGCCCTGGACTTGTATGCCTGGAAGGCCTGGCTTCCATAAACTAGAAAGCCTGGACTTGTATCCCAAATCACCTGTAAACATCCTTGGTCAAGACTCTTGGTCATAACACAATCCCTCCAATTGAGTTCACATATTTAAGTTTACCACTGCAAGGCCATGTGATGATCTGCATGTGTGAATGGCGTCACTGATCAAACATTCCAGAAAGACTGTTCATGTCACATCTCATTTCCTTAAAAGCAATATTATTAGGAACACTTAACAATGGTTTTGTCGAAATAATGTACCAATGCACATGTAAAACATTTTGCAAATACAACTACAACAAACAGCCATTAAACCTCATTATCTAAAGTGACCTTGTCATTTGCCATGCATATGCATGAAAACTAAATCACAGATTTGTTTTATGTTGTGCACACCAACAAACTTATACACACACACACACACACACACACACACATATTATATATAGAGAGAGAAGGATACAAACATACAAACACACACAGCATCTATCTGCCTCTGCTCCCCACCCCGCTTGCAATCAGCTGAGCTATTAATATCTAGTAGAGTAATAGGGATATTGCAGCTTCTTGTCATGGAGATGTCTCAGCAACTGGCAAAAACCAATACATGCCTTAAATTTTTCTTCTTCTTCTTCTTCTCAAAATGTGGATGTGCCTCCAATAATTTAAAAAATAGATGGTGATAAGTTGAAAATGTCAGGTAATTGGCAGACAGATAGAAAGTTAAACTGTGTCCTCAGTGAAGCAAATTAACCAGCAGCTGCCAGCAGAGGCCCCAAGGTCATCTGAATGTCAGAATCAAGTAAAGGCCAATCATTCAGAAGGGTTTCTCTGCTGATATTTGCCCTCCCTGGTCATTTTCTGATCTCCCAGGAACTGCCCTGAACTACTGCCAACATGTGTTCATTTCTAAAAATTACACAGATTGTGATTTATTACCCATCAAGCGACAAAAATCCAGTGTGAATTAAATCAGCCCTTTGTTTAAATTGCTACTCTGGAATACGTATCATATCATCATAAATGACATTGAAGTTATAATCTACAGTAGTCTGCCTTGGACACTGATAAGGCTTCACCAAGGGACGATCAATACTTACTATTCATTTTTGAAATTATCTTCACATTGATCCCTGAACAAGCGCCAGCAACACAGAGGCACAGTGGCTTTAATACAATAATTATATAAAGGTTTACAGGCTCATCCTCCCAGCCAATAAAAGCTGTCAGCTGGCAGGGACAGTTACAATCCCATAATCCATCAAAATGCTGTTCTGTGACCTATGGGCTTCTGGGCTTTTGGTAGACCTCGATAAGCATGCTTATAGAGGAGAGCAACAAACAGAAGCAAAACAAAAGCACCAGATTCATGTTACTGATTAACCAAAAAAATAAAAAAAATTATCTATAGCACTTTTTATTTATCTCAATAAAATTTGCACTGGTGAGATTCCCTTGCTTTTGTTTTGGCTTTCTTTGTAAAGGGTATTAGTGTTAACCATGAGGATATTTAGCATTTTATCTTATTTTAGAGTTATTTTTAATACTTTTTAGTAAGGTTTTATTATCATGTTCTGTTTTATTTTGTAATTCCTCATTTTCTTTCACTATCCCTCTTTATCACAGCAACTATAAAGGGTGTTTTTAATTCATCATAGGACCAGGATCTAAAGAAAGGACATGTACACATGAGCATAGCCAAAGTTTTGTCGGTTTGGGTTTTGCCTCAGCAGTTTCCACAGCTGATAAGACATGTCACTGTCCACTTTAAACAGTGGCTTGTCTCTTTAGCATTGTGCAATGAAAACAGCCCATAAAATGCCAGCTGAGCATATGGCTCTCTCTCCTCTTACTTCTTTTCCTGATGCCATCCTAGGTAATTTCCCTCAACTCTGAAGTGCATCCTTCCCCCCACTACCACACACACACAGATTACTTTACCTCAAATGATCAACTAGGATACAGATCTCTCACTGAATAGATACCTGGCACATGATACTCGTAAGTTCATAACATTACAATATCTTAAGTAACAATAAATAACAGCCTGATAATTAAAATACTGAAAATAAGAAACTATTTTACCAGGTCATTTTTAAAGGTAATTACTGAATAATATCCATGCTAGGCACGCATTCATATACACTGTGGGAACTTGAATTTTCATAGGGATATAGCTAGATTAACACATAACAGACATAGGCAGACAGTGAGAGAGAAAGGTGGGGGAGATGGTGAATGTGAACTTTTGCCAAAGATGAATCAAAACTACTGAATGGCTCAAGGGCAAAACTACCGCTGTCATTTTAGAGACTGGGTTAACTGTTCCCTTGATAGCTATTGATACAAAAATAAAAATAAAATATGTCAGTTATGATGAGTGACTTTTAGGCAAAAGAAGAGACATGGGAGAAATGAAAAAGAAGATAAGGGAATGAAAGGTATAAGGATAAATGGATGTAGATCACCCATTGGCACCTAGGCAGCCCAATCCAACATCTGTTTATTCATAAGTAAATCACCACTTAAGGTCAATGGGGTGTAGTTGCAATAAGTGTGCATAGGATTGCAACCTTTGACTGAAGACCAGGTTTCAGGACACTAGAGAAATGAAAATCCAAGACAGGTTCCCTAAAGGCACCTTTGGATTAAAGAAATGCATTATTTTTCTGAAGGGTACATTGCCTAGATTTATTTTTCTGTTCCATGAGGACATAGAGAAACATCCAATGTGCTGGATGGCCAAGCATTATTTCTTGGTAAGGCTGAAGAGACAAGCATGGTTTTCATGGCATGCTGCTTAGTGGTTAACTGATGAACATATGGCTCTTAACATTGAGTAGCAGAGAGTTGTCCAGCTGGATCTAGGAAGTGATAATGAGTAATGACTGCTGAAGAAAACTTCCTTGAACCCCCAAGTCTATTACAACTATCAGCTGGTCACAAATGTATCCTTTTGGGTCAAGGTATTCAACAGATAGTGTATATGCTATTTTATTTATTTATTAATTATATTTATACCCCGCCTTTTTTCCTGCAAGGAACCCAAGGGCTTACACAATTCTCCTCCTCCTATCCATTTCATCCTCACAACAACCCTGTGAGGTAGGTTAGGCTGAGAGTCAGTGACTGGCCCAAAGTCACCCAGTGAGTTTCATGGCTGAACGGGGAATAGAACCCGGATCTCCCGGGTCCCAGTCCGACACTCTCACCATTACACCACACTGGCTATTCTTGATACTCTCCCCCTTTCCCACCATTGACAGCACCTTTTCCAGCCAGTAGAGTGACCACTTATGCATCACCCAAAAAGAGAGCACAGATTTGCATAACATTTGCAAATGCTAATTTATAGGCATAGATGAAAATTGTGAAATAATTACTCTAATTTAAATAGAAATACAATACATCTCAGTCTAGTGCAGAAGAACATAGTGGTGAATTTCGTACCTGTTGGGGGGGCCTGTATCGCCTTGCCTCTCCTCAGCGAGCAGGGCCCCCCGATCCTCCGATTCCGGCTTGCGCGGGCTCCCATTGCGTCACTTCCAGCTGGCCGTTTTAAGCCCTGTTGCCCTGGTTTCTACGCCAAAACTGCAGTGCAGGGTTCAACCACGTCGGCAGGGCCTGTCGCGTCACAGCCGGAAATGACACGCTGGGAGCCCACACAGACAGCACGGCGTGGCGGACCGAGCAGCGGACCGAGCAGGTGGCAAGGTAGGCCCGCGAATCGCCATGAATATCGGGGGGCTGCGAGCAGGGCCAATTTCGGCTCACTCCAGGCAGCCCTTCGATATTCACGGTGAGATCCCTAGAAGAACATGAGCAGGTGACTTGTGTGCCTGCTCCATCCAGGTGCTAACTGTTCATTGGGCAGCTTCAAGGCCTCTGTTCTCCCTTCTTATGGTTCTTTATCTTTAAACTGGACTTGGACTAGACATCCCTTCAAATAAAAGACACTTTTTAATAGAAGACTGTCCTCTGAGAGCCCTTCAAACAATCCTCTGCAAAATAGAATACATGGCCACCCTATCTGCCAGGCATCATTTGAGGTGGAACCCTTGAGAATCCTAATCAGCCCTCATGATCTCCAGCAATAAAATATGCTGCCAGAACCACTACGCTAGCAGTGTTTTTATTTAGCTGTTAGCCTGGGAAGAGAGAGACATTGGGCAGAACTTTTCTGTCTTCAATAGAGCCCTCTGACACCTACTACAATCCAAGACGCGACAAGGGTTTTTAATTGTTTGCACAGAAAGCTAGAAAGGGCCCAATTCATTTTTGGGGTGATCACCCATATTTAACTCTTCTAAAATGACTATCTGAGATGGGGATTGGGGTCACTGTGTTTTAGTGGTCCATTCCTACCCGGACGGCCACCTACAGAGGTGGTGCTGGAGAACTATTGTTTGGCCCCCGGCCCCATGGCAGTTATGCTATCATGTTTTGCAGGGCTGCTGAACATCGAAATAAAACTGCTTAGGAAGATCATCCAGGGAATTGGGGTGCTGCCTTGAAAATGCATATGACATCCAATTCTTTAGGGCTATGGCAAAACTCACCACCCCATCCTCAAAGGAAAAATTGAGGGAATATATTTTGCTAGTTTCTCTGGGCAGAGTACAAGTAAATGAAAAACATAAAATACAAAACAATCTTAAAAATGATAAAAACAACAACAACACACAATGAAACCCAAATCAAACCAGCAGGAAGGAGTAAAAACAATGGAGAACATAAACCAAAGTAAAACCACCAGCAAACTAAAACAGGACAAAGATCTAAAAGCCTCTTTGGGAAGAGCATTTGACAGACTGAATGAAACCAGTGAAAAGACCCTTTCTCTTGTAGCCACCTGCTTCACTTCATTTGGCAGGGGCACCTGGAGAAGGGACTGGGGCCTCATGGTCCAGGCAGGTAGATATGGGAGGAGATGCTTCTTCAGGTAACCTGGCACCAAGCTGTTTAGGGCTTTATAGGTTAAAACCAGCATTCTTATTCTTTAAAATGTTACCATTTTTGTTTCATTTTAAAGGTCTTTGGCAAAATCATTTAACTTCTGGCAATCAGCTACATTCCAAATATTAAAGTTGTCATAAAATTTACATCAGATTGTTTCTTGTGGGAAATATATTCCATGTTTCAAATCAGAATATCATAGAACATATTTCCTGAGGTAACAAAGCATGGCGTTCAGTCATATGGCCAGCAGGACACGGGGTCCAGCGCAACGTGCAACTCTACTGTCTCAAACTGCACAAGTTGTAGAAAACAAGTTGAAGCTTATACATCAGTGAGGAAGCTTTTAACCTAGGCTTCTCCTTAATGCTGTAAGAACTCTCCTCTGATCAATTCAGAATTGGCTCAGCATTTATGAGCCGTACTAGGGTGTTGGGAAAAAGCTTGCCTGTTTCTGAGAGTTCTCTACCAGCATTATTGTATTGCCCCCTGGGAACTGTAGCTCTTCTGAGCATCAGCAATGGCTGAGAGATCCATAGAAATTATTCACATGTCCCCCACTCCCAAAAGAAACACACTTCTGAATGCTGGGAAGCAACCACATAAAACTCTTAAAATAAACATTTGAGAGAATTGACCCAAATACAAAAGATGCTCATCAAACAAAAGGCTGCTTGGGAGGCTGGTGTGGGAGCATCATTCACAGCATCATTCATCAATCAAAACTAAAAATTAATATAATAAAACTTCTGCACATGTATGTACATACAAAGCAGCTGGCACTGTAGTTCATGTCAATTTATGAACTATTCATGCAATGAATTTATGAAGATTCATGTAATCTTCAATGAGAGTTTCCTTGAGAAATGTATTGCACAAGGCAGTCTTAACTGCGGTCCAACAACAGTGTTAGCCATCACTTCTTTCCTTTCAGTCTCTCCACAGCCCCAGCAATCTTGGAATCCTTGTATAGGAGGTGAATTCCATTCAAATCCTCCCTCATTAGTTTCGAAATAATCTTTTGTTGGGGGGGGGCTGCTTGATTAGCATCTCTGTAAATGGGTTATAGTATTAATTTTCCATTTTCACACACCTGTTGATGTGGAGATACATCCAAAGAAGTGAAAGCCTACATCAGGGTACTACAACACCCCAAATTCCTGACCTTTGGCCATGTTGGCTAGGGCTGATGGGCTGATAAGATTGATGGGAGTTGGAGTCCTGATGAAAAAACAAGAGAAGGCATTTGCGTGTAACAAAAACCAACAGGGGAGAGAAAGAGGAGCCTCAAGAGCCTATGGAAAATATTATTTCTCAACACATTTTGGAAATGTTTTTCCTTCATCAGGGGCTGCTAGTCTTTTGTTGGATATACGTATTCAGGAAGAAATCCTTCAGCTATCTCCTTTGCATGACACAGTGTTGCAATAACATCTCCGCATGTTCTCCACTCCTGCCTTGCATGAACTCTGAGGGCAAAATTCAACATTGTGTGAGCGGACTTCCACTCAGAAGCCCCACGAATCTGCTAGGGATGGTCCCCCAATCCTTTAGAACAGATCTGAGGGGCTGCAGGGGGAATACCCATTCCACATTTCACCAATGGAAGCCGTTCCATTGGTTTGAGGGCTAATTAGATACAACTCGTAGATGTGTGACTGTTTAAGGGTGTAATCCTACGCATATTCAGACAGAAAAAAGTCCTACAAGTCCCAGCATTCCCCAGCCAGCTAAATCAGGTGCCAATTTAAGTCCTTGTCGGTTATGGTTTTCAAGTCATATTCTTTTTCTCTATTCACATTCTGAAAACACATGGAGAAGTGTGGATACTACCATTATATAGTTGAGTCACTGGGTGAAACTGGATTTAATTGTATCTGGGAGGAGTTAGGAATTTCCTATTGTACTTCTGTTTTTGTTCAAGAGAGCCAATAAAGTTCTTGTCTAACTTCATGAATGATGGGTGTTTCTTCTAAGCCTTCCATAACAGGAGGGTAGCAGCTAGAAAAGGAAAATACAGTACAAACCTGTGTATTTTTAGTATGAAAGCAGATGGACATGAAGGCGTCTGAAAAACCTGTCAAAACTCCGGGAAATGTCATCAGCATTCATAGATGCCAGTAGTATATGTGACCCTTTCCCCATTATAAGTGTTTCCTTATATGACCCTCCCACACAAACCTAGGTAGGGAAAAATAGCATAAGAAGTGGCCATTAGACAGCCTTACTTAGGCTATTTACATTTTTTTAAGGTCCCTGTACATTTAGCAGGTTAACAAATTAAAAACTAATGTCAGGATTCTATTCCTGGCTGTAAAACCTGATTCTCACCTTGCCACTGAGGTCTTCCCATTCCTCTAGCAATTCAGCACATCATAGCAGTAAGGCAAGATCTGTTCATTCAATCACTCCATCTCCCTGCCGGCTGCAGGAATGTTCCCTACAGTGTCTGTAGGCAATAACATGCCTAAAAAAAGGGACAAATTATTAAATCAGCCGTGGGATTTGTCATCTGGTTATGTTGAAAAGACTGGAGCAATTTGCCAACGTAAAGCTGGGTTCACAGAGTGCACAGTCGACAGCTAGTATTGTAATGATAATGAACCTATCTCTAAAGGACTGACACAGACACATAAAGTGGTTTTCTGAATCTGATATTAACAACAGACACCCAAAACAAAATTGATATATTCTTCCTATACAGTTAAGGAATTTGTATAGTTGGATCTTTAGAAAAAAGAAAGGCTTAAAGTTCCAATGGATACAGAAAGAAGTATATTTTACTGAAACAAGTATTTTTTAAAAAATGCTTTTTACCAAAGCTCCTTTAAGGAAAAAAAAAATGTGTTCAGCTAGAAATAATAGCCACAACACTGATTTTCATGGGATCATTTGTCCCCTGTGAAAGTGAGGGGATTTGGGCTGCTTTTGTGTGGGTGAATTTCTAAGACTTTTGGGCTGGCTTACCTTTCTTTACACATGAGGAGGCCAAGCTTCCCCCCGCCCCCATTTTTACTTTAAGAAAAGCCACACTGTCTATGTAGCATCATTTCCATGGGGATCATTCTGACATAGGAGGAAAGGGACCACTGGCTAGAAGGAACATGGGACTGGGAGGCTGTGGAGTCCGAGCCAGTGAGCAACCAGCAACCATTGGTCACACATTTTAAAATGTAAACAAAGAAAAACAAAACATCAGCCACTTCATCTATAAAGTAAGCCAAGCCTCCAACAGCTGAAATTCCCAGAAATTTCCCCTGCCCCTCCCCAATTTTTAGGGGCATTTCCTCCTCTCCCCCCAGTGAATGGCCCACAAAAGTTTGTCTGGACATATTGTTCAGCCAGTTTCTACTATCTCTAGTAGAAAATATTGGAATCTCACAGATCCATTTCTTTAGTGGAACCATTGCTTGGCACAATCCATCTCTATTTTCTTTGCTTGTCATCTTTGCAAATACTTTGAGGTTAAAGTCAATGGGTTACATCCAGCCATACATCAGCAGAAGAAATTTCGGAAGTGGTACTGCTCTGGAAACCCATTCAGGAATATGTGGTTTCTGATCATGCCATTATTATTATTATTATTATTATTATTATTATTATTATTAATAATAATGTTGTGGTAGTGGCACACACTTGCCCCTGCCTTAGGAACAGCATGGTTAAATGGATCCCTGCTTACCCAGATCTCACCCCTATGTAGGAGATCCTGTTGCTAGCTGGCAGTACCGCTCCTTCTACCAGGGCCGGCGCTACCATTAGGCGAACTAGGCAGCTGCCTAGAGTGCAGGGTTAAAGGGGGCGCCAGAAACCTTGGAAAAAAATACGCCTGCAGGGCGTCGTTGGTGATGTCCGAGAGGAATTTCTGGGCTGCCGGCGAGATGAGGCGGATGCCGCCGTGCAGGGAGAGAAGAGGCAGCAGACGGGGCTGCGTCAAGGGTGGCTACGCTCAGCGCCCGCGGGTCGCGCCTGCGGGTCACGCCCGCGTAGCGGCGGCTACTGGCTTAGGCGAGGAGAAAAGCCACTGGGCGATTTCGCGGAGCAGCTAAGCTGATCTCCCTCCGTGGAGGCAGGGCCCCCGGGAGCACCCGTGGGTGGGAGGGCCTGGTGGGCTGGGGCCAGGAAGGCCCCCTGGAAGTGGCATGCCGGCTGCTGGCGACAGCTTCCTCTCTGCGCGCCTTCCCCACCGGGGACTCCCAAGAGACACGGCCTCGCTGCAGCGACCGCTTCCGGCTCCCAGAGGAAGCCTCCCCATGCGGGGCAAGGAGAGTGGTGGCCGCGAAGGGACACCGCCGAACCACTGCGACACAGACGGGGACAGGAGAGGTCTGTAGCCGCCCAGCCCAGCCCCGCGTCGGTGGGCTTCGCTCCCCGGAGAGGGAGGGAGGGGGTTGCAGGCAGACCTCCTCCGCCTGCCGTCTCTTCCTCTGGTCGTCCTTCGGGAGAGGCCAGCGGGGCAGCAAGGTCCCCCCCGAACCCCCTGGCTGTAGGCTGATGGGGGGGCAGTGCACAAGGTTTCTGGCTCCGAGGGTGCACGCAAATACACACGTCCCACGGTCCCAGTGATCATAACACGGATCGCACTCCACTTGCGGGAAAGAGCGCTCTGTAGGAGGGAATTCAGCGGGGGGGATGCAATTAAGGTGGGGGTTGTGCCCCCTGCTGTAGAGGAGCCCTGTTGGTTCCGCACTGGGGTCACCTGCGCCAGGCCCAGACCCCACTCCACCCTCAGAAGCGCCCTTTCCTGGCTTATAGCTTTTGAGCGGGGGGGGGCGGGATAAAAGCCGATGTATAATGCCCTTGAGAGTGATCTAATTTAGCATGTTTATTTGGCTTGTATTTAGTAAACGACAAAGCTTTTTAAAGTACCCTGTGTTATTTTTATTTATTTTATTTATTTATTATATTTCTACCCCGCCTTTTTTCCTGCAAGGAACCCAAGGCGGCTTACATTATCCTCATCCTCCTCTCCATTTTATCCTCACAACAACCCTGTGAGGTAGGTCAGGCTGAGAGTCCGTGACTGGCCCAAAGTCACCCAGTGAGTTTTCATGGTCGAGTGGGGACTAGAACCCGGATCTCCCGAGTCCCAGTCCAACACCCTAACCACTACACCCCACAAGTATTTGGCGTGAAATATCTGAGGGGGAAAATTACACTTAAGAGTGCAATCTGGAACCCAGATTCCACCTGGACATCAGGAAAAATTTCCTGACTGTCAGAGCAATAAGACAATGGAATCAACTACCTAGGGAGGTGGTGGGCTCTCCCACTCTGGAGGCATTCAAGGTGCAGCTGGACAGCCATCTGTCAGGGATGCTTTGACTTGGATTCCTGCATTGAGCAGGGGGTTGGACTCGATGGCCTTGTAGGCCCCTTCCAACTCTACTTTTCTATGATTCTATGCTCACTTTTTTTTCATATCTGGGGTCAGCAAACCGTGCAGGTTTTTGGTGCGGGTTGGTGGCTGGATGGAGTTCCAGTTTGGCCATTCTGAGTACAGACTTTGAGCGTGGTGGAAATCCTCAGTTAAGTCAGTTAAATGCAGTGTCTGCATTTTGTGAATGTACCCTAGAACAGTGTTCTCCAACCTTGGGTCCCCAGAGGTTTTTGGCCAGAACTCGCTGGGGCATGCTTGGCAACCATTTCAATTGAATCTCAGTTAGCATCTTCTTTAGACATTAAAGAAATGGTTTGCCAGTTTGCCAAGAAAAAGGCAAGGAAAATGAAGTTTTAAACATTAAATATAGTTTCTGTCACACTTCACCAGGAATTTTTCTATATAGCAAATTGGTACTACATCAACATGTATTTTATGTATGTTTGTCAATGTTTATGATAATAATTTTTTTAGGTTTTGCCAATTGACTTTTATTTCATAATGGGCATAGGGCTGGAGGGAGGGAGGGCTCCAGTGGGAAGGGGGGGCGTGCTAAATATCTGATCTTGCCTAGGGCACCAAACTGCCTTGCACCGGCCCTGCCTTCTACCTATGATACCCCACTTGATACTATCCTTCCTACCTCAAGAAATAACATGACCGGGGGGTGGGGGGGCAATGCTGCATTTGCCTGCACCAAAATGGCATAAGAACATAAGAAGAGCCATGTTGAATCATCCAAAGGCCTAGCTAGTCAAGCATTCTGTTCACACAGAGGCCCGCCAGCTGCCTGTGGGAAGCCCACAAGCAGTGATACAGCAACCGCTGGACCTTGGGACCGAAGTCCAGAGCCACACAGCCCAGGGGGGACCCAAATGACCACCCAGAGAGCAGCAGGTGATGAGGGCATCAGGGCAGTAGAAGCAAACTCTATTTTATTCTTCTAATCATGATGGTGCTATGCTTTAAGTGAGTTTAAAATACAAAACTGCACGTGCTCAGAGTATTATTTTTTTTAAAAAAAATAGGATTTGCAAACAGTTTTGTTGTTGTTCTAACATAACAGGAATGTAGAAGCATTTGTAGAGCATAGAGTGGTGATTGTATGGGGGAAGAGAAATGTTAGTTGTGTCTTTCACAACTGAAGTAATAACACATGGCTGTCTAAAGGAGGGCCCAATAAAACTGTTAAGTCCAGAGTGTAAAATTACCCAGCTTCACCTCACAAGCAGGCTCTATCCTGCTCATGTTCCCCAGCAACTGATGTACATAGGCATACAGCCTCTAATACTGGAGGTAGCATATGGCCACCAGGACTAGTAACCACCAATCCTCCCTGAATTAGTTTAATCCCATTTCAAAGCCATCCAAATTGGTGGCCATCACTACTTCTTGTTGTAGCAAAGTCCATAGTTCAGCTATGTACTGTGTGAAGAAGTACTTCCTTTTATCTGTCCTGAATCTCCCCCTCTGCCTACAATTCAGCTTTATGGGATGATTGTGGGTTCTAGTATTATGGGAGAGGGAGAAAATACTTTCTCTTATACACTTTCTCCACACCATGCATAATTTTGTAAATGTCTATCGTTTCGTATCTCCCCATACTTGCTTTTTTTTTCTAAGCTAAACAATCCCAGACATAAATTCCAGTCTTGTGTGCTTTCAGTTCGCACCTGAAAGCACACAAGACCACTTCAAGCTAGAACATCATGAGCATTCCTTTGTTTGCCCCAAAGGGGGTTCAATCATTTGTGCATGCCCAGAATGTCTTCTCTCACTGGGAACACTGGGACTTGCAGTCCCTGGCCCGATCCCAGAGAGAGAAGAAGATATGGCCCAGGTAGCAATGCTGAGAAGAAGGTGAATCTTCCACCTCCACTGCTTGCTTCTCCCTCCTCCTGCCCAACGGAAGTTTCCTCAGACAAGGGAAGGGAAGAGTAATGGAGGTGGCTTGAGCATCAGAGTGAACACAACCCTGATTTGCCTGTCATAGCAGGCTACCATTCAAGCTATTTTCATCCTGATCCTCTCCCCTAATTGATTTATCATGACATGCTGAATTTTTTTAAAAAAAATGCAAAGATGATTGACAGTCCAAATAAATGCTTTAGAGTGAAATCCTATGCATGTTTAGACAGAAAGAAGTACTAAAACTCCCAGCATTCCCCAGCCAGAATGCTGGGTGTTGTAGGACTTCTTTCTGTCTAAACCTGCATACAATGGTGCATTAAAGCACTGATGATCACCAGACAACTGTCTTGTGACTCTCAGCAATTTACTCTCTTGTTATTTTACTAAATTATATGATGCAATTGACTAATGGAAAACTAATAGTTTAGCATGCACTAGAATACTCTGAACACATTCTAGAGTTTTGGGATTACCGGTATATGTCTTCTTGTTTAAAAATACAAACAAATTCCTTGGGTTGTTTTTTTGTTTCTTTTTGTGTTTCCGTCATTCTTTCTTTCTTTCATCTTTTTGTTGACCATCTTGAAGTGCCAAAACAAAAGTAACAATTTGCTAATTGTTAGCCATTCAAGTAAGCATTCTACTGGAAAGAATTTGCCTTATAATTGTTCCTTTGTTATCTGTTTGAAAACCCTGCCAAAATGTGAAGGAAGGGGGGAAAGAAAGAAAAAGTTACTCTGTCAGTGGAAGGCTGGCAACATTATGTGCTTCACAGATCAGCAGTTGGGTGTGTCTGATTATTTTGCTGATGAGCAACTTGAATAATATTGTCATCTGGATTGTTATGTATCATCCTTTAGGAAAGGGCCCCAATCCACAGATCCTCATACAATACAGTGGGCTATGTTAATGTTTTGGTAGTGGATTCTATGCCCAAAGAAGACAGAGGCCTGGTAGTAGTGACTAAGGCTTTATTGCGTACTTCTCCTGGCCTGCTGAGCTCGCACAGGCTCCTCCCCTTTGGACCTCTCAACTAGAGGTTAACATCCAGTTCCTTTGCAGGAATAAAGTGCTACCTATCATAAACAGGCTACACATGAATAATGGCCTGCATTTACCCATATGACAGGTGGTTAGAAAACTGAATTTTGAGAGCACCAGTCACTTATCAAAGCTGAGTGTGCTGACCATCTGTAAGGAGCTGTATATCCAGACCCTGTGTAGGCCTGGATGTAGCTTTTTACCTTATGCAGTACAGTACAGTTCTGCACATGCGGGGGCATATCCAGCAAGGCGATGTACATCATGCCAGAGCCTACTTCCATGCATACATTGCCGGATGGGGAAGTGCTATAGTTTGGTGATAGAGCATATACTTTGTATGCAAAATCCCCAGCCTCTCCAGGTTAGGAACAGGGAAGAATTTCATTTCAGCTTGATTTTGATAAGAATTTACCCAAATTCACAAAGTTCTCCATTTTCAGGCCAAAAAGAACTTGAGATTTAAAAAAAAAAAAAAAAAAAAAATCAAATGTGGGAGAAACCAAAACTTACAGATTTCTCCATCCAGGCCCAGGGCTCTGAGTGCTTTGCTCAAAGGTCTTTGAATTCCTGTGTATTCAACCATTTGGTGCTGAATTAAGTTTGCCACTTCATTTTTCTGACAGGTTCTTCATCTTTAATAGCTACGTATATGGCAAGCAGGTTCTCTCCATGCTGGCAATCACACCACCTATTGAATTTGGCGGGTGCAAGCGGGCGGGAATTTTTGTTTCAGTTCATTTTTACCATTCACAAAGTTCTTCGTATTTGGGAGAGGAAGAACTTGAATTTTTAACATTTTGAATGCAGAAGAAAGAGAAACTGACAGATCTGCACAACCTGCTACAAGTCCAGGTAGGCCTGGGAAAAACTCTTAAAACCCTGGAGAACTGCTGTCAGTCAGTACAGACAATGGACCATGATGGTTTGACTCTGCAGCTTCCTATGTCCTATTCCTGGACTGGAATAAATCAACAGTGCTCAGTATTATCAATCTAGCAGCATTATATTTTAAATCTGAATTTATTCAGGTTCTCTGTCTGGTTGTATCTGTCTGCACTAGACCTACCTAATATTTCTATTGTTTCTTTCTATTTACTTGTTTTAAAATAGTTTCTTCTTACTGTTGAGGCACAATTGTACAAATATAAATGACACAGTTTTAAAAACTTCCTAAAAAAATTAATTAAAAAAAATTAAAATTTGCAAGGCCAAATATTTTTTTTTAATTTTGTTTTTCTTCACACAGGCATGTAATTGTGCTCCTGTGTAATAGTTTTTAAATGTTTTTAAAATAATTATTTTCCTCAGAAAACAGTGGGGGGTTGCTTTTAAAATGATTATTTATTTAGTAAAAAATAGTTTTAAACTGAACCTCATCCTTGCAGATACCAGGGTGTTATACAGTATGGATGGCCAATCAAGCCATACAAAAATAAAATACATAATAAGTCAGTAAAACAAAATCCTAATGATAAAACAGATAAGAGGCAACTAAAACAACGGAACAGACTGATCAACATAGACCCACTTAAAGATTTTGATTTTGCACTGAAAAGAATGTAAAGATATCTCCAGACATACTTATGGGGAGGGTATTCCACAATTGGGGTGCCGCTACAGAGAGGGCTCTCTCCCAAGTTGTTACAGAATGCATTTCCCCTAACAGAAGTACTTAGAGAAGAACCTCCCCTGAAGATTTTATGGCACAAGAAACCTGATATAGGAGAAACTAGAGATGTATGAATCAGCAAAACTTGAGCCTTTTAATGTTCTCCAAATTCTACCTTAAAGCTTGTTCCATTCCATATCAGGTTGCAAGCTTTGTTATTTTTCTTTTGGCATGAACATTTTTGCATATTTTCCCAAATGTACACATTGATTGTGTGCATTTTTGATGTGCACAGATTTGTATTAAAGTATATTTGTCCACATTTTTCAAACGTATGCATTTTCCAACACACACTTCTTTATTGCATGGATCACATCGCAAGCCCAGAAGTCTATGGACTTTGACAATAGATTGTGTTTGGTTCTGTGTTCAGTTCCAGGAGGTGCAAATTGGGTCAAATATGATTTAAAAAATAACTGTAACTCATTTTTCACACATCCATAGGTAATACACTCCTCCAGGTATTTAGGTGCCCAGCCATTAAAGGCTTTCAAGTGCCAACACCTTGAACTGGGCTCAGTGGTGAACAGGCAGCCAGTGCAGCTCCTTCACAATTGGTGTAATACAGGGCTCTCCAACCCTGGGTCCCCAGATATTGCTAGACTAGAGCTCCCAGAATCCCTTGCCATTAGCCATGCTGGCTGGGTATGCTGGGAGCTGTAGGCCAGCAACATCTGGGGACCCAAGGTTGGAGAGCCCTGGTGTAATATGATTCCATCTACACCAGTTAAAATCCTGTCATCTGTGTTCTACACTAGCTGAAGCTTCTGGGCCATCTTCAAGGGCAGCCCTTCATATAACACATTACACTAATTAGGTTGGGTGGTTACCAGAGCATGGATCACCATGGTCAGACTATCAGAGTGGCTGGATGACTGGCCAGATGGGCGATTCAAAAATATAATAAATAAATAAATAATAAATAAATAAATCTCTGTCCAGGAATTTCAGAGCTGGTGAACTAGCCAAAGCTGATAAAAGGTACTCTGAGCCAATGAGGCCACCTGTACCTCAGGTGACAAAGCTGGATCAAGGGTAACCCCCAAACTACGTACCTGCTCTTTCAGGGGGAATGAAACTCCATCTAGAACAGGTTTCTTCTCACCTATTTGTGAGGACAATGACTAGAGCACCAATGGTGGTAAACTCAGCTTGAATCTGACAAGACACTTCATAGAGATAATTTGAAGACCTATGGAGTGGCGATACGTGCAGTGAAGGGAGTTTTCTACTCTGCATGCATCGCGTCCACGAACTTGTACCCAGCTGAGCTGTTCAGGGTGGTTAAGGAGCTGAGTCAGGCACCCTGCTGTGGCATAACCCCACAATTCAGTTCCCTGTTGTATGTCTGCTTTAGTATATTTAGTGAATATAGAATGTTGAACTGAGTGGGTGTGGTGTGTGATGTCTTGGAAAGTGTGGGGGGAGGAGTATATAAGGAGTGTTTGAGTGAGGTTAGGTTTAGTTGAGTGGAGAGTTGAGTGAGTGTGTTATGGGAGTTAGGTTAGTTGGGTTATTTGTGTCTTGTCAGGAGTTTTAAGAGGAATCAGTGATTGTATGAGGAGTGAGAGTATTTGGAGTTATAGGGACTTAGTAGGTTAATTATAAAGTGTTTGGTGTAGGCAGGTTTATTTTCTGGAACTAAGATTTTGATAATTAAAATAAACTTATTTTTATTTTGTTTGCTACCCAAATCCTACGTGTCAGCTTGGGGTTATTAACCTGCTTTACTTTTAAATCTACACACTAGGGATATGGCCAAGCAGCCCGTCGGACAGGAGCAAGGCCCGAACTGGGCCTGCTCGTGTCCGTGCGGGCTCTCAGTCACCCGCGCGGGCTTTACCTGCAGGCTCGCCGCAGAGCGGAGAGCCTGTCTTGCTGTCCGCTGGTCCCGTCGCACCACTTCCGGTGCAGCGGAAGTGACGCAATGGGACCCTGCTCCGTCGCGTCCAGCCTGGACCCTGCCCACGCTCTGTTTTTGGCAGGGAAAACCAGGGCAACAGGGCTGTTTAAGCCCTGTTGCCCTGGTTCCTTCCGCCAAAACTGAGCACGGGTGGGGCCCAGGCTGGACGTGACGGAGCAGCTCCGGCGGCGGGGGACTTGGGCGGCGGCGGCAGACTTGGGCGGCGGCGGACTTGGGCGGCGGCGGCGGACTTGGGCGGCGGAGGCAGCGGTGTGCAGGGGACCGGCAGGTAGGATGGCGGCGGGGGCGGCGGGGGGCCCCTGCAGCGGCAGCGGGGGGGCTGGGGGGTCCTCTGGCGGTGGCATCGGGCCACTGCCACCGCAGAGGGCCGAGCCACGGAGAACTTTGGGCCCAGGTAGGGCCCGAAGTACATCCCTACTACACACACACCTTTGTACCCACAGCATCATAAATTTAAAAATAGATCCTTCATAAACAGTATTAATCTTTTCCCTCATTAGTAGGGGAAAGGTTTCATTTGACCCTCCCCTCAGGTTTTTGTGTTGATGCTTAGCCTGAGAAGGGTTTATGCTCCTGGTCGTAAAGTGTAAAGGGCCGTGTCGTCGCACCCGCCCATCCTGAATCAGATTTTAGAGCCTTCAGTAGCTCGCTGCGATGCTTTCAATGAGTTTTTTTGCGGATAAAATCTCTTGGATACGAGCCGACTTGGATGCTGTCGTTGGTACAGAGGTCAACAGTGGGGTGTCCAGCAACTCTTCTTGCATGATTAAATTAGATCACTTTCAGTCTGTGGCTCCTGGTGACGTGGACAAGCTGCTTGGACTGGTTAAAAAGACTACTTGCCCTCTCGATCCTTGCCCATCCTGGCTAGTAGTCCAGGGGAGGGGAGACAGAAAAGCATTTTTTGTTGAATATTGTTAATGCCTCCCTAAGAGAGGGTAATGCCAGCTATGCCCATTCCTGGAACATGTGGACTTAGTAACGGTGGTGCATGCGCTGGTAAACCCTAGTCTTGATTTCTGTAATGCGCTATACTTGGGGCTGCCTGTATATTTGGTTCGGAAACTTCAACTAGTGCAACATATGGCAGCCAGGTTGGTCTCCAGGACACCCCGTGGAGACAATATACTGTAACTCCAGTTTAAAGATCTTTACACTGGCCGCCAATTTGTGTCTGGGCAAAATATAAAGTGCTGGTTCTTACCTTTAAAGCCCTACATGGTCTGTGTCCAAGGTACCTTAGGGAATGCCTCCTCCCCTATGTTCCACCACACCACTTAAGGTCCTCTGAGGGTCAGCTGTTGCAGCTGCCCAATGTGAGACTGGCAGCTATACGTCGAAGGACTTTTTCCTTTGCTGCCCCTCAGTTGTGGAATGATCTGCCGATTGAAATGCATCTGCTGACTTCTCTGAATGTTTTTAAGCAGGCACTGAAGACTTTACTATTCTGGCAGGCCTTCCTTTTATAGTATTTTATTACACTTTTATGGAACTTTTATCAATTTTTATGGAATTTTATGGAATTTTTATTCTGTTTTTATGCTAAATTGTATTAGTCAGTTTGAATTGTATATTATTGTATATTTGTTTTGTTAATCGATTATGATCTTGTGTATAGGCAGGATATAAATTGAATAAATAATAATGATTATTATTATGTTTCCCCGATGTGAGATTCACAGGGCTTCCATCTTGTTAGGATTCCACTGCAGTTATTCAAGTGGATTGATGCACATAATCTGTTATCAGCTTTCCAAAATCCTCACTTTCTGCTTCATGGCGTGAGCAGGGCACAGGAGATTTTGGAATAGCTGAAGAATAATGGAGTGAAATTGGTGGGAGGGATGATAGCTTAGAGGCAGAGCACATGCTTTACATGCAAAGGGTCCCAAGTTCAATCCCTGGTATTTCTAGGCTGCACACTTATCTGGGAGTAAGTCCTATTGAACATCATTGTACTTACTTCTGAATAAACATATATAGGATTGTGCTATTCATCATCTAAACCAGTTGCAGTAATTATTTGTAGTATTTATATACTGTTATTTGTAATATTTATATACCGCTAAGTATAATAAAATCCTTAAGTGGTTCGATAAGAACATAGGAAGAGCCCTGCTGAATCAGACCAAAGTCTTATCTAGCCCAACATTCTGTTTACACAGTGGTCAACCAGCTGCCTGTGGGAAGCCCACAAGCAGGGCATGAGTGCAACAGCACCTTCCCACTTGTGCTCCCCAACAAATGGTAAACAGAGGCATAGAGGCAATATAGAGCCTCCATGACTAGTAGCCACTGATAGCCTTATCCTCCATGAATTTGCCCCCTTTTAAAACTATCCAAGTTGGTGGCCATCACTACATCTTGCGCTAGCAAATTCCATAGTTTAACTATGTTCTGTGTGAAGAAGTACTTTCTTTAATCTGTCATGAATCTTCCACTATTCAGCTTACTGGGATAACCCCATTGGGTTCTAGTATTATGGAAGAGGGAGAAAAAATTGTCTCCCTCTCCACTTTCTCCATCTCATGCATGGTTTTGTACATCTCTGTCATGTCATGAAGTAAATTCACTCCTCTGGCCACAACCACCCAGACACGTGTATAAAAACATCTTGGTTTGCAGCAATTGAAAAGCACCGTTCCACAATTTGCATTATTAAATACCTGTCCAGATGGACATCTTCTTCATTGACTTTGCATCTCTCCCGCAAAGAAGTACTCCAGTGTGTGCTTCAAGGGTCTCATTATATTCCAGTAGATAATATCTCATATTAATGCTAAATGACAGCCACATAATGATGCATATGAAATACTAAAGATACTTGAGAAGCCTTATCGTGGTTTTTTATTTAATTGCTTTCGACTTATAACAATAGGAAAGTACTGGGCTGTGGAGGAACAGCACAAGCCCAAACAACAGACGATGTATCTATTATCTCACTTCCATGAAGGTCATCGACCTATGACAGTTGGAGTAGCAGAAACATTAGAAATCATGTGCAATTTAATCTTTACACAAATAAAGGAAAAGTATCACAATGCTTGAATAATGAAGAGTCTCTCAGAGAAAAAAGAAAAGTCTGTCCCTGAGGATATTCTTCATTTTCTTTCCAGAGCTGTTCACACTATGAGATTCACTCACTCTGCTGACACACGTATTAATAGTATTTTGGCTGGGAGAGTGTAGATGTTCTAAAGTGATTGCAAAGTGCAGCTGTGACTCAGTCCTCCTTTCATTCATTCATTACTTCACCATGTCAACTCTAGGAGACTATTGTTCACTGAAAAACTGTCATCGTGATTGAAATTAACTGGAGTTTTTTCCACTCCTATTTCAAGTGTGTGTGTGTGTGTGTGTGTATGTGTGTTCCTTGCTTTCCTGACCATTCTGGATTAATCTTGGAAGAATGTCAGAGATGCAAAATGCCAGGGCTCAAACAGACAGGAAGTGGAATTTGAATGTGTGTGTGTGTGTGTGTTTTCTGAGAGCTATGACAAGAAAAGTATTTATATATCAAGCATTATGGAGGAAAAAGACTATCTCAAGTCATCAACTCCATCTACGAACCTCATAAGCTAGAGTCCTTGGATTTAAACCAACTTTGCACGTTGCTGTTAAGAGGGACAAAATAATTTTAAAACACAAGTGATCAGGACTGGATTAATCATTATGCTAAGTATGCTATACAGTAGCTATTCCCACCAAATTAAAGGCAGCACACCAGCCATTTGTGGCCTGTTAGGGGCTCAACATAGGGACTCAGCATCTTGGTTTTGCTTGCAGTCTGGGGCTGAAAAACATAGAGGTTATCAAGCACCTGGCAAGCCACAATGCATGGCTGGTGGGTTGCATTCATCTTGGACAGTTTGCCTATTAGGGTGGTCACTTATGAACTGCCAAAAAAGAGAAAATGCACCATCAAAGAAGAGGACAAAATAGGGTGCGGTTTGCATAACATTTGCATATGCTAAGTTATGTGTGTATATGCACATTTGGAAATAATTATTATAATTTAAACAGAAATACACAGTACATCTCACCATAGTGTATAAGACTATCACAGTGTATAAGAATGTGGTTTGGCATATGACCATCATGCCCATTGATACAGCACCTGCCCCTCACACACACCCATTGCTACATTTGGATTTCTTGGTTAAAAGAGAAGGGAGAAGCCAGAAAGAAGCCACATAGAATACTTTCTCTGAACCAGAAATGACAGAGCATCTTGTAAGTTATTAAAGCTATTTAGTGATGGGGCAGAATCGGAAAATGGGAGCGATGGTAAACACAGGATTTCTGGAGGATTCCGCTTTCCCTGGATGCCACAGAGCAACTGGGTTTGCACGATCACAGAGGGAAAAGAAGCCATGGTGACTTACCGTACTTTCCCTTCCCATGCATGATGGTCACAAGCCGCCTCAATAGCATGATTACCCTAATTAGTGAGTTGTTGCGACATCCGAACCCGGGAAGCAGGGCTTTTTTTCTGGTGGAACTCACCGGAACTGAGTTCCAGCACCTTTTCCTCTATTAATTGCATTACAATTTAATCGCCATCTACTCCCGAGGAAATGTAATCCAAGAGTTCCGGTACCCTTTTCTCCAGAAAAAAAGCACTGCCGGGAAGGCTGTGTCGCTGCCATGGTTAACAAACCACCCAGAACCCATAGGCTGTTTTAGGGTTCTAGGTACGTTGTTAACCACTGCAGCAACCCACCCTTGCTGGCATAATAAGCCATATCGGCAAAGGTAATTTAGTAAATGGAGCCGGCATGTGACCGGCATGCACAGTGGTTAACAAGAGACACCATGGCTTGTTAACCTCCTGGTGATTGTGCTAATTGTGCCAAGTCAAAATGAATGTGTTTGACAATGATTCTCTCCTCCTTGCCTCTCTTCCCAAACTTATTGAAGCGAATGGGGCGATGAGGAGGACACTGGCTGTGGAATTTTTATTTTTATTTTACAGGGGAGAATCTTGGCAGATGCTGTCTGGTCTCTAGGCCTTGTCATTATCCTGATATTATAATTGGGAGTGCAACAGGGTAGAGGCCTTGCTCATTTGGAATTAGTCTGATTTCAGGTCAGTTTTGAATATCTTGTAGATGGTTCCCAAATTAATCTGTATTTTCACTTCACCCATTCTGAACATAGCAGATCTGCTCCTCTCTAGCTATATCTTCATTGCAGAGTCTTGTAGTGATATTTTGTGTAGATTTTGTTTGCATTACGTACATTATTTTGCTTCTGGCTCCATCCCTAGTGTTTGTTATATGTTAGACATGTTTTCTTTTTATCAATTGCTTGTGCTGGGAAAATTTAGCCTTCCTTGAACATGAGAGAACTTGCACTGGCTGCCTTTAGCCCATTCAAGCTTTTTTTAAATAGTCAAATCCAGGATACAAGTCTCCATTTATAACAGGGGTTGGCAACCTGTTGCCCTCCGGAGATGTTTCAGACTACAAACCCCATCAGCCCCAGCCAGCATGGCCATTGGTCAGAAATGATGGGAGATGTAGTCCAAAACATCTGGAGGGCACCATGTTGCCTGCCCCTGACTTATAAGATCCAAACAGTTTGGTCTATTGCACTTCAAAGGTCACTTCATTCCTTGTATCTCTTTGTAACAGTAAGATCAGTTGATACCATGGCCTGAAATATTTAACTGGCTGGCCCAGGCTTCCAGCCCATTACTGTGAAGGGAGGAAAATGGGGCTAAATTGTGGAACATGCTTAAGGATGTTTATGCCAGTATAATCCTGCCTGTGCAAATCCCAATACCAGTATGGTCCACTGTTAATATTGCAGGCTGAGAGTCAGGCTAAAGCGATGTTTTCCAGACCAAAGCTAATCACCTGAGGGATGTTTCCTTCACTGATGTTGAGCTTCCTTCTTGCCCTCTCTTCATGTTTCAGGATAAAGCTGAGACAATTGTTGATTGTGAGTGTGCAAGCACCCATGTGTACAAGCACACACACACACACACACACACAGACACACACACAGCAGTCAAATCAGGACCCGTATTCGAGAGTTTGTATTTAGTGTTGGGCTTGAGGGACAGATTGGGAATTCTGGTAGTGTACTGCCCAACCTGCTGCCCAACAATCTCTGTGAATGAGCTTCAGATGTGGACGGACCTTATGTTGAGGAACCTCAGGATGTTGTCCTGGGTGACCTCAACATCCTTGCCAAGACAGCCTGATCAGGAGCAGCTTGGGGCTTCATGGCTGCCATGACAAACATGGGACTGTCCTAGTATGTCAATAGGTTTCCCTACATGGGAAACTTATTATAGCTTGGATCTGGTGTTTGCAATGGAGTGGGAAGATAGCGAACCAATAGTAAAGAGGCTCATTCTAAGTCTGTCCCCATGGGGGCTGTCCATTTCTTGATGAGGCTAAGACTCTCAGCAGGTATTCCTCTCTGCAGGAATGTTGGGCCTATTAGGATAGTCTGCTCCTGGAAGCCAATGGAATCTGAGAGATTCCTTGAAACCCTCAGGGAGTTTTTCATTAGCATGCCTTGTGCTCCTATAAAATCCCTAGTCACTGTGTGGAATGCTGAGATGGCTTAGGCCAGAGGTGCACAACCTTTTTGGCCCCAAGGGCCACATGTAGTGTCAGTTGGGGAGCCAGGGGCTACACATGCATATTGGCATGTGGTTGTGACCACACACACACACACACACACACACACACACACATTCAACCTTCACTTTCTCATACACACAATGGTCATCCATACACATCACACACACACACACACACACTTTCCCTCAAAACCCAGAAGCAGACATTTTGAGTGCTAGTTCTGAAGTGTCCTCTGGGAAGCAAGCTTTCTGGATGCTGGTTCCTAGAGAGCCCTCCTGGAAGCAGTGTTGATTCCTAGAGTGTTGTTGGCAGCAGCAGTAGGAAATTAGATGGTAATTTTGGCTGTGGGAGTTATGGGGCCCACAAATAACGCCTTGGGGAGTTATTGGGGAGTGTACGCCTGTGGCCTGCAGGCCATGGGTTGTACACTCCTGGCTTACCGAGTTGACATGATCACTCCTAACCATTTTCTTCCAAGCTCCAGAGCTAGATCAGGTGTGTGCTTTACCAGGGAGCTTGGTGCAATGAAGCATAAGAACATAAGAACTTAGAAGAGCCATGCTGGATCAGACCAAGGGTCCATCTAGTTCAACATTCTGTTCACACAGTGGCCAACCAACTTCCCACAGGAAGCCCACAAGCAGGACACGAGGGCAACAGCACCCTCCCACCCATGTTTCCCACTCCAGCAACTTGTGTACATAGGCATACTGCCTCTGATACTGGAGGTAGCATATATCCATCAGGACTAGTACCATTGATGGCAGCTTGGGAGAGGGCTGAAATATCCTCAAATAGCATGGGAAGGTTGGAAAGAGAAGCACGTGAATGAAGAGGGACCTCATTATCTTACTTGCAGACTCTTCTCTCTCCCTTTGACATCTTCATGACCACAAAGGATCTAAACAATTCTCCTTGGAATATTTTTGAAAGTCATGCAAAATCAAACGCAGTGGAGAAAACAAGCGGCTTTTTAGGAGTGCACTGCATCAGAGTGCAAAAGAAGTCTGTGTTCATCCTCCATCTGCATCTGTTTGCTTATGAACAAAGAGAAGAACAGTGGCTTAATTCCCTCCAAAGCTTTTAAGTGCTAAACTAATCAGTTAAAGTTTAAATAATAAAATATTATGCAGTACTCCAGGAGTTGACCTATTTTGGCTCTGGGCTTGCATAGATATTAAGGATTTCTATGGAGTTAACTGAAGTATAATGCCTATAGTTTATAGCAAAGAAAGATTTAATCCAACCTGCTTTTCATGATCTTATCTGTATTCTAAATCTTATATAAGGATGACATTAATTTGAAATATGATGAGTAAATAATACTCTAATGCCTCCTCTTAATCCTATTGGACACATGTTCCCTGGCTCATTAGATACAGTTAAGTAGGTTTCATTTGTGTAAAAATATATTTTATCAGTTAACACAGAACTTGATCTATCTTCAGAACTGTAGCTCCATTTACATTTGCAAAATTGATGCAGGATCAAATTGAACTGGCCATGCCCATGCCAGGCATAATTAAAAGGCTTGTATAAATAAGAGAAGCATGCTCATCTACCTGGATCTACTTTGCATTGCAGAGATACTTTACAAGTCTTAATTACCATTGTTCATTTAGCCAGAGTCATATGCATGCACCTTTCCAAAATCTTTCCTAGAACATGAAGCCCTCTGGTGCCCGACACACAAAACCTTCCCTGAAAGCATTATCTAGGTCTAAAGGCTATCCTCATTACTTGCCTGTCTCCTTGGTGCATGCTCTATCTAACTACCAAGAGAGCAGCTGATTTCACATTAATGTTTTCCAATAATTTATGTGACTGAATATAAGGGGTAGTATCCAATGGTGCTGCTCTGCTTACGCAACTGATGTAGTGCTAGCATAAGCAACCTCTAGTGCAATGCCAATAGCATATGCTGACGTGATGGGTTTCAGCTGCACTGGCAGACGTGGACTTCCCTAGTCCTTCCTTCCCATGGTAGCCCCTCCAGCTCCCAGAAAATGTGACACAGAGAGTCAGGAGACCCTGCTAAATGGGGTGGACTGTGGTGTGTAGGGGGATCCTCAAAAATCAGGTGGAGGGACCTTACAAGAGCATAGCCCTTATTCTCACAGAAGGTCCCTTCACCTCACAGAAGGCAGGTTCTGAATCTGGTCTTTTCTGAAGCCTTGCCTCCAGATCCCCCTGGTCATCTCTTGCAAGGAACTGCATAAGAGGCCCAAAGTCGCTGGAAACATTGTTGGGTCAATGGTAGTTCTTCTCATCTGTTTTTCCTGGTGTGCAGATCAGCTCTCCCACTCTGATCCTGACTTCTGGCTTCATTCTCAGACTGATTCAGACCCACGCCCTTGCTTGGCGATTCTACGCAGTCCCAGCTTTTGCTCTTCTTGCTTCACCAGATATGCTTTATATCATACTTCCCACCTGCTCCTGCCTCGGGCACAAGGCACTCCTTGATGTTGTCCACAGCCCGTCATGGTAAGGAAGTTGTGAATTTATGTTTCTCAAATAGGATAGCAGCTCACCAGGCCTGCTGGCAAGTGACTTTGGAAACTAATGAGAGTTTCAACATCAGTTCATGAGACTACATGGACATTTGCTGTGCAAAGGGGAAAGCATCAAATGCCCATGTCATGCCTGAGGTAAATCTTTATATCTCAGCCTCTGCATCCAACAGGAGAGAAAAACAACCAATATGCAGATGTCATGATAGTATTGTCCAATAGCTTCTTTTATACTTTACGAATTTGTCCAGCGGTCCAGCCTTCTATGCAGGGCTGGTGCCAGACTCCAGTGGGCCCTTGGCCTAGTGCTGCCAATGGGCCCCCTATTTGCACACCACCCACACCCCTGCACCTGCCACCTTCACCCTGTCAAGTAGCCCTCACTCCTTATTATTATTATTATTATTATTATTATTATTATTATTATTATTATTATTATTATCCTTGTGGTGATTATAGCTCCTTCTCCTCCTTGCCCCCTTCTCCTCACGTACCAGGCCAGCTAGCCCCGCTGTCTGGCAGCTGCTGGCTGAGCCTGCAGGCCCTGCAGGCTGCAGCACAGCATTTAAAATAAAACTTTTACAACTTACATTTTGAGTAGCAGCAATCAGAACCAAACAGATGCTACCTTGGGGGGGGAGGACGCAGTCAGCGAGGTCACAGGGCGGTCTTTACAGCACTCCCTCTTGCCATTGGGGCCGTCTGGGCAGGCAAGGAGGAGGTGGAGGGAGAAAACAGGAAGAGCCGCCACCACAATCTGCCTTTATCGGAACCACTGGTGATGGCCTCAGCTTCAGCAGGGTCAGGGCAGGGATGGGGTCCTTCTGAGTCTCTGGGCAGCTGCCCACCCATGCTGCCCGCTGATGCTGGACTTGCTTTTACGGAAACCAGTTATGCCACTGGTCATCAGTGCATCCCACAAAAGCGAGTTACACAGGTGAAGAAAACACTACTTATCACTTTAAAAAGAAGTTCCCAACATACTCGCTAAGAAGAGCCCTTGTATCCTCTCTCTTCCATGGTTCCCTCAAATAAGAAGTTTTCACCCCCCAAAAAAATATAACACAATTTCTTTCAGAAGAACAGAAACAAAGCAGCACTTTACCTTTGGCCCTTAATACCTGTGCGAGGCATGTCTGGAAAAGACTGTGGCTGTTAGGCCTGCTTCATCACAGTTGTTCTGCTAACAAAAGTTATGATGGCTAAACCAACAGAGTTGACATCCCCAAAGTAATATCCTGTATAGCTGAGATGGACAGCTTAAATATTTCAGGATGAAAAAGTAATATGCACAGCTTTAAAAAACAACAACACAATATCACATGCTTCTTAGAGAAAAGCTAAAGACGGTTTTATGGGAAAGAATGGAGAATGTAATTTCTTTTCCTTATTTTTTCCTTTTTGTGAGTGTGTACAAAAAACAAACAAACAAAATCATAAGCAAAAGAACTGAATTTAATCTAATATCACCACCAAAGCTTGACATAATCTGTGGCATTTGGGAAGTACATAGGGCCAAAGGGATGATCCTGATTTGCATAGCATACAAATCAGCTTTTTGATTTTTATCAGATTATCTGCAGTGCTGGCTAATGCTGATGCATTCTGCAACATGCAACAAACAAGTTGTTAAGCTTCATATCTCTGCCATGTAAAACATCCTCAACGTGTCTTAATTATTTTAACAAGATAAGGTACGCTACTTCTGCATGAATAATATTATCAGAATTACATTAAATCTCTCCATTTATTATCTCTAATGCTACTTAAAGGAGAAGTTAATAGAGTAATTCATTCTTGTAGAATGACCTTGGTCACTAGTACATGATGTTTCATATTCATTATGCTGAGCTAAGTGAGGGCTCTGTTATAATATCACTTAATTTATATTCCGAATAATGCTCTGGGGACAAGTTGCTCTTGTGCATTAGAGTTCTATCTAAATCACAATATTTGAAGACAGGTATAAAGCACAACAGATAGCTATTAAACAATGTGCTTGCCAACACTAAACATTGCTAGGGATTTGGAGAATAAAGACCTTTGAATTTTATTTTATTTTTAAGTAAGCAGTAGAGCATCTTCTGTGGAAATAACTGCTCTTTAGGAAGAGGGAGCTCAATCGCATTAGCATTATGCTGGTAGCCACTTAGCCCTGTCATTTATTATTCCATCCCCACTGAAGAATAAAATTATGCTAAGATCGAGGCTGTAAAGCAGTGTTCTCCAACCTGTGGGTCGCGACCCCCTTGGGGGTCGCCAAGTGTTTTCTGGGGGCTCATGAAGCCCCTCAGTCTGGGCAGGGCAGGGCGGGGTCTGCTTCAGGAAGTGCTTGCCGGTGCGGGCCATGTGGTAAGCCAGCGAGGCACCCAGTGGGTCCTGGAATAACACTGGCTGCCGCTACCCATCCCCCTGCAGTGACTTGAGTGTGTCCACGTCCCCCTTTTGGGCGGCCTGCAGGACCCGCTCCAGGGCCATGGCTGCTGCTGCCTCCGACAGCAGCAGCCCTGCCCGCCCTTCAGCACACATGGGAAGCCATGCGAGGTCGCCCCACCCGCCTTCTTTTGAGCGGGGGGGAAGACGGTGTTCTTTGCCTCCTGTCTTGCACCTCGGGCCACCTCTCCACCTCCTTCCACACCTGGTCTTGGATGGGGTGTCTGCTTAGCCCAGAGTGCGCACACGTGGGTATCCTTCTCCTTTCCGCCTGCCCCTCTAACTGCACCTCTCCAGAAGCCCGAGCGCTTGCTGGGACGGTGGTGAGGTTCCGCTGTGCAGCGCCGGCCCATCAAGGCTGCTCACACAAACTCCAGCTGTGATGCCTGCCAAGCTCGAGGTGGCAGAGATCCAATCTCTCAGCCAGGCTGTCAACTCTCCGCTTCTCCCTCCCTCCGCCTTGGAGCAACAACAGCCTCAGGGGTGCACTTTCGTCCCTCCCTAAGACTGCCAGCTCCGCCCCGTCAACAGCGCTGGTGCTTGAGGCGAGAAAGGGTGTTGGTTTTAAGGGGGGGCGTTGGTCTCTTGACTGTGTGTTGCGCACAGTGATCTCCATTTAAGAGTGGTCCTGTCTTCCTGCGAGTCAGGGGCTCATGGGAACCAGGTTCTATTCCCCAGAGCCCCAAATTTCCATTGAAGCCAAAGGAAACTTTGATTTTCAGCTTAATTATATGGGGTGGGGAGGGGCAATTTTCCTACAGGACGGAAAGAGGGAGATGTTGGAGGGCGGGGGAGAGAAAAAGTCAAGATGGAACATTTAGAGACAGACAGCAAACTGGTTGTAATTTGGGGCTACTGATTTGAAAAGATCTGGGGTGGGGTGCAAACGAATGCATGTATTTATTTATGCATTTATTTGAGGTGATTTGGATGAGAAGTTAATTGCGGGCTTTGCCTTTTGTGAAATTTAATTGAATCCTTGTACTGTAATTCTATCTACATGTATACATACAGATATAAATTAGCATATGCAAATTTTAAGCAGGGTGCTGTTGCACTCATGTCCTGCTTGTGGCATCCTGTGGGCAGTTGGTTGGCCACTTTGTGAACAGAAGGCTGGACTAGGTAGACCCTTGGTCTGATCCAGCATCAGGGCTCTTCTTATGTTCACTTAACTGAGAGTAAGTCCCATCGGACTTTATGGGGCGAACTTCTTTCCACACTGGCTGCAATGGGGGCAGAGGGGGAAGGGGATCAGAGTGCAAATTTCCAACTCCGAGGTTGGATCTCTGTCTCCAACCTTGGATCTGGGAATCCAAAGTATCCTGTGGGCCCCAAAATGCTGTCTAGGGGCCATAGGGTCACTCCCTGAATTATTTATTATTTTATCTTGTTCCAAATTAGATGCACACTCTGGTAAGAGGAAGGACTTAGGTGCTGTCTAATTCCTGTTTTGCCTGTTTTAAGACAGCTTTGCCCGGTCTGGTGCCCTCCAGATGTGTCAGACTACAACTCCCAGCATGCCCCAGTCAGCCATGTTGGGGAGTTGTAGTCCAACACATCTGGGGGGCACCAGGTTGGGGAAGCCTGTTTTAATAGTCTATATATTACCCTATTAAAATGCAAATTTATGCAAATGTGGTGGGGGGTCCCCGGTTACTTTATAAAAGGGGGTTGCAACTCGAAAAAGGATGGGGAAAACTGAATTAGGTAATGGTTCTTTGGCAGGGATATTCCTTTTACCCAGCACACGCATTAACTGTTTTCTGTTTTGTTTTGTTTTGTAACTAAGAAGACATACAGTATACTGCAGGGATGTGGAATCTGTGGCCCTCCAGATGTTGTTGGACTGCAACTCCCATCAACCCTCAACATTGGCTATACTGGCTAAGGTGGATGAGAGTTGCAACAGATTCCCCATCCCTGATATAATGAAATAACAAGTGTAATTGCTGGGATGGGGGAAAATGGGAGGGACACTTCTACTCCTCCAAGGCCTCTGTTTGACACGACTCTTGTTGGAAATGGTAATATTGCCTGCTTAAATCGTCGAGCTAATGTAACCACTAGTTACAGTGGGCGGAAAGGGTTAATTGGGCAATCCCCTCCTCCCTCCTTCCTGCCTCTCCGCGGCCTGAGCTCTCTCTCTCTCCAACATGATGGACACACGCATATGAATAAAGGGCCTGTAAGTAAAACTAATAAATGTCTTTATTGGTTTTAAACCTTGAATGGACAATCCGTTTCCTTTGAAGAGCCTTTTAGCAGGGTTTAGCAACCCACGTGGTGATAACCCGTTTCAATACGCAGGCTGGCTGTGCATAAGGGGGGGAAACTCTGCTTCGGCCTAACCAGGATAGGGCCGCCTCCTTCCCATCTCCTCCAGCAATTCTCCTCTCCAAAAGCTCTACCTACCGCTCAGGCTGGCTATTGGGTTTATATTCCCATTCATGGGGCCCTTCCCTTCCTGTGCCAAACTATTTCTGATGATCTTTATAAAGCTGTAGCCTGCTTTTCACACAACGCTGTGTGTCAGCGCTGCTTCCTTCCTTCCATTCGCTACCCCACTATTGCGACCGTTGTAGAATCTATTGGATACGGCCCGTGACATGTATAGATGACAAGACCGTGCTGTTTTGTGAATTCGTGTTTGTAAGGCTTTCGAGATTGCACGCTTCCCATCTGTGCACGCTGATCTGTGAGCACTCTCAGACTACTAGTTTTAAGTCGCAAAGACTGGCAAGGCTACCCCCCGCTCTGTCTTCCCCACCATTTTGTGAAGCTGTGGAGTCAGGGCTGACCCAAGACATTTTGCTTCCTGGAGTGAAGAACGAGAGGTCCCTCCCCCCCACTCCAAGTAAAACAGCTGACTGGACTGGCAAATTAATCTGTCTTCAGCACTGTTGATGGAACAGCATCCAGGACTGCACCTGAAGGTGGCAGGCAAATTTAGGATGTGCAGAGCAGGCCGCATGACATACAGGTCTGTCCTCCAACACCCTGCTGCCACTTCTTAACATCTACTACCAGAGGTGACTGCTTTACTCTGCCTAATGGTAGGGTCGGCCCTGCATGGAGTTCATACTTATGAAGCACTATTGTTGTTGTTGTTGTTGTTGTTGTTGAAAGGGAAACAAGGCAAGACTACTCTCAGTCTTGTTGTCTTCAAAAATAACTTTTGTGGCTATTAACACAAAGGACCGATGCAGTTGGGCTGTGGCTTGCATGATTGTGAGGACAGCTTGGGTTCACACGAACATAAGCAAATGGCACAATGCATTTCTGCATGGGGCTTTTCTGGAGGATATATCTTCTGTATCCTCCTTCTAGGCTATTACAGTAATACCTTGGATTGCAAGCATAATTCGTTCCGGAACCGTGCTTGTAATCCAAAACACTCTTATATCAAAGCGTCTCTCTGGCGGGCGTGAGCGGGGCCGATTTCGGCCTGCTATGCCTGCTCGAGGCGAGCGGTTACATCACTACGACTTGTATTGCAAGACCTTGCTTGTTTATCAAGTCAAAATTTATTAAAAAAAATTGCTTGTCTTGCAAAACGCTCTCAGACCAAGTTACTTGCAATCCAAGGTATAACTGTATCTTGTTTCTGAATCAGGGTGGGGGTGCAGGGAATGCAGTTAGAATACTTAGACAATCAGATTTGGCCCTGGAGATTTCAGCTGCCGACCCCTAATGTAAACATTACTCTCTCAAATTCTCTCTCTTTCTGTCTTATAGTTATAGTATTTCTCCCAACTAAGCCACTGTAGCAATTTGTATGGGTAGCGTGAGGATCAGCAACTGCATTGGAAGTGTAATGAATGATCCTGGCAGTGCTATATAAAAGTTATTTAAATGTGTAGGATCCAAATGTCTGTGACTGATACATTATGATATATTACAATGCTGCTGACATGTCAAAGGACGTGATTTAGTAGTCACTGCTTATTTCAATTTACTCTTTTTGCGTTTTTAATTAGTAAATGAGTCCCTCATGGTCAAATGATTAATTACACAATAATTCACTGCAGTACCTACTTTCTTGTGTTGGAGTGGAGAGAACACAATATAGAGAAAGCACTCGGAATATGGGCTGACATTATAAATTAGAGCCACATGTTCACACCGTTCTGCTTAAGGTTGTTGTGTGTCACCACTTCCATTTAACACACACACACACACACACACACACACACACGACCTGGTTTTCAGGGTCTTTAAAAATTAGTCCGTAAAAATGCATTCCAATTTGGCAGCCTGTGTGTTGGAAGATCACCCACTTGGACAGGTCTTCCTATCTGTCTGGGGAGGAAATGAGGGGAGCGAAACGGGTCAATTGTAAACAGAAAATATTAAATTGTACCTGTTTTGTAGATCTGTTCCTATTACAGGTTGATTTCGAAATTGGCATTCTGGTTGGACAGCACTGTGTGTGCAAGGTAAGCCTTGAAATCCCAAAATGGCCAGAAACTTTACTCATTTGATAAGGACAAGGAGAGATGTGTACACCAGCAATACTGAATTCTATTTCTAACTATTCAGTGTGTGATGTACAGCTACCCACCCACATATATTGCTTCATTTACCCATCAGTAAATTTAATACCAGCTCAGAAGCACATTTTAAGCACATTTGACAGTAGGCCAAATGCATTTTAACGGTATATGTTGAAGCCAAACTCAGGAATTCCAATAGCTGAGATTGCTTCTCAATCCATCGTGCAAGTGGAATATATATGAGCATGGCGGCAGGGGTGGGGGTGGGGTGTCTATTAATTTTCTTCTTTCTTTTTCTTTCTCTTTTTTTTTTTAAAAAAAAAATCTAAATCAGTAACTCCTTGTAATATGTAATACTAAAACATTTGCTATGTTTTCTACTGACTCCGAAAAGCATCCCCCCCATGCCATGTGTTTTTAGAGAGATTAAGTGCCTTAGTCTCCCATCTCTCTGCAGTGCAATAGAATGCAGAGATGGATCCCTGAGGCAGTCCTCATTTAATCCATCGTCTGAAGCTATGTGAGTGTGGTCCAGTATAAGGCGAGGGCGGCGGGGTGGGGGTGGGTGAGTCCTGAATAAGTGGGGAGGGGAAGTTTTGTCAAGCTTTCCCCTTTCACTCTTCATCTTCTCCACTCCCATTCTTCCCTGTGGCATTTCTGCATATCTCTCTTCCCATTCCGTCCCTAGAGGAATATTCATCTCATAATATAAACCAGTAAATATATTTGAAAATAAAATTGTCCATGTACGGCAGCCCTGATGCTGGACGGGACAAGTTAATGTATGAGACAGGGCCTCCTTGCCAATGCTTATTCCTCTGGAAGGAAGCTCCTTTCGAGTGTCTTTTCTCTCCCTCAAAACGATTGGAGGGAGAAAGGTCAGGGGTGGTCTTTGGGAACTGGGTGTTGGCGTTGACCTCCTGGATCTAGGGATAGGTGAGAATTTTGTTGGGGTCACACTTTATAGCGGGGAGCCAAATCCAGCCTGCCCGCGCTCCCAGTCCAGCCCTTCGCGGTTGCCCCAGATGGCCACGCCCCTTTCCTCTGGCCCCACCTCCTTTCCCAACCACCAATTGTTTGGCGGTTTCCCAGCTTCTGCGCAGTTTCTTCTCCATTCTAAAAGTGCAGATTTTCCCCCATCCTAAAGAGAGAACCGCCTCTCCTGAGGCTTAGTTACTGGCAGTTAAGAGCTCAAAGCTTAAATGTGCTGGGGGTTTTGCATTTTTTGCCCCACCCTTTTTAGCTTTGGCCACATCCACCACTGGAATGTGGCCCCTAGAGCTTCTCTGAAATGAAATGTGTCCCTTGGGCTAAAAGAGGTTCAACACCCCTGTTTTAATATGAACTTCAACATTCGCTCGTCCCAAACAGATACATGAACAGCTGGTACACAGTTATACAGTGATATTCACATTTTTCCTAAACGTTGCAATACAGCTTCCAAATTTTAAAAAATGCACACCGAAATGCATATAACAGGGAAAACTGCACACCAAGGTGTGTCTATCAGGGAAAAGAGCGCACAGAACCAGGCACATGGTGTTATGGGAAAGCACTTTGGGGGAAATGCGTCTATTTAGAAAAGTGTGTACAGTGATGTGAGTATTAAGAGAAATGTGCATGGTAACCTGTGTCCTGGTAACCTGGTAACCTGTGTCCTCACTGTGGGAAGCTGTGTGGATCTAGAATTGGCCTCCACAGTCACTTACGGACCCATCGCTAGAGTCTACTCAATTTTCTTTAAAATTTCCTCCTTTTAAAATCTCCTTTTTGTACATTTTTATCCTGGAAGACAATCTTACTCGGTCACGAGTGATCGCATGATGATGATGATGATGATGATGATGATGATGTCGAACTTGACCGATTCGTCCCCCTGGCTGATGCATTCCTTCCCTGATGCAGCTGTGGGGAAGTGGCCACGTCACACAGGGCTGTTGTTGTTGTTGTTTTTAAAGGTGTGAATCGCACAGCTGATATTCTACAGCAGTTTCTGTCTTTTTGGTGAAATTACCCCCGTGAAGGGAAACCTCTGTGACAGGGCTACCTCCTGAAATACGTAGAGTACAACAATGAGGTATGCAGGCAAAAGTAAGTGGTTTATATATATTCAGATTCATGATGAGGTGTACCTTCACCCTTTCACAATATCCGCACTATGAATTGGTGTGGAGGCAGTAGCGGGACAAGTGCAGGGGAGGATCAACACTACAACATCTGTGGTTTGCGTGCTGCCACAGGAAGGTACTTCCCATTTTCAAGCAGCCTCCATAAGACAGCAGGAACATGAGAAATAGGCCTATCATTGAAGGTATTTTAGGATGCTGCCTTCCTCCCAATTGTCTCCCTCTCTCACACCCAGTTTTTCATTGCCAGGCTCTTTAGATGGTCCTGTGTAAAATCTCTTAGATTTCAAAGATTTCATAGATCATAGAGTTGGAAGGGGCCTACAAGGCCATTGAGTGCAACCCCCTGCTCAATGCAGGAAACTAGAGGAGGGGTCTCCCATCCAAGTAATAACCAGGCCTGACCCTGCTTAGCTTTCCACGCTCAGACAAGCTGAGCCAGCATGAGCCACAGGCCTGTATCTTCAGGCAAACCCTTCTACGGATACTTCAGTCCACCCCTCCCTCAACCTCTCTTTCCAGCATGTTAGAACAGACCTCCCTCCCACTCCCAAACCAGCACAAGTAGAACATCCCACTGTTTCAAAGAAATAATCATTATTTCCTCTCAGAAACCATCCTGTGCAAGAGATTCGCTGTCTGTTTGGCCTTGTAGTCTAATTCTGATGCATTTGGTAGTCGTCACTGTGGTCATTTTCACATTGGAACCTTTTCTTTCCATATTACCATCCCTGCCCTGAAGTACCTTCTCTTTCATGACTATAGAAAGCATCTGCCTGCCAACTTTCATGACTGGCTATTATTATTTGTTTTGTTTGTTTGTTTAATATTAGGAATGTAAGGAGCTGCTTTAGGCCAGGTCAGACAATGTGGCCATCTAACCCAGTGTTGTCTACCCTCCCTGGCAACAGTTGTATGTTAGGTTTTTGGTATGGTGTGCAGAAAGAGGGTGGTGTGCATAAAGTCACCTGACAGTCACAAGGAGTCTATGAGTCAGAATCATGGGACAATTGGGAGACAACATGTTATGTACAACAGGTTATATATGTGTTGCACAATTGGTGAGTAATATCCTATTTATAGGTACAGGGTCTTGTTGCTATAAATAAAGGTAGACACTTGTTGACTGGGGCACTTCTCACACACATCTGCTCAATTCCACTTCACACTTGGACTTAGGAGCTTCACTGGACTACTGGACTACTTTGTATCTGCAATGATGTAGTGAGACAGAATCTTCTGCGTAAGAGATGCCTGCATTGCTTGCCTTAATCCCATGTAATTGGGACTTACAAATAAACTCCTTAATCTTTACAAACTGCTGTTCTCTCCTCTTTCCATCTGTGGTACTGGGAGTCTCTTGCTGGGTGAGCTTTGGAACCCCAGTCAAACTCTCTCACTGTCTAGCCCCTCTAGAGGTCTTTCACATCACCTGCTACCAAAACGTATTCATTTATTTAATTTTATTTTAAATCCACCCAATAACAGACATTCATTATATTACACATTTGATGCTGTAAGCAACCATGGGAGATTCATTGGGTCCAAAAGATGGGGTAGAAATTATTTAAAACACAAATAATTCTTTTTTTTAAATATCAGTTTTTCTCACCCACTGAGATATGGTCCCAAACAGCTGTGCAGCTATCATGTGCATAGTTACTCAGTATAATTGTGACATAACTGATATTCACATTCTGCTGTCATGTACCTCTATGAAACATGTTCAGAGATAGAGACAATTCATCCCAATAATCAGATTTTAGCCAATTTGTTTTCATTAAAATATACGGGGCAAATACTACTGTTGGACTTGGGGGTCAAAACATACATTGTAAGTCTGCTCGGGAAGTATATGACTACAAGAATTTATTATAGGCTTTCCTGTATTTTTCTGCAGAATATGTCAGCTTCCCAGAACCTCTTCCTTTCTTTCACAGATTTGAACCTTTTGGAAGACTGAAGAAAGGTCAGTGAGACCCCCACCACTATGTTGTGAGTTATAGAACCTGCAAGCAGTCACCCTGTCTCAGGGAGGTCAAAGGAACCTTGAAGAGCAGTGTGGCTTTTAGTGGGCTTACTGAAGTTTGTAATTACCTGGCTAGGAATTTGAAAAAGGCTTGCCCATAATGCTCAGCTGTTTTCTGAACTCATGTCTTCTCGAGTTCTTTTCTGGCTCAGAATTTAAACTGAGTTGGTCCCTTCCTCCCTGGTGCCTCTCCCTGGTAACTTGAATGCTGCTTTGGCAATTTATTTATTTATTTATTATATTTATACCCCTGCAAGGAACCCAAGGCGGCTTACATAATCCTCCTCCTCCTCTCCATTTTATCCTCACAACAACCCTGTGCGGTAGGTTAGGCTGAGAGTCAGTGACTGGCCCAAAGTCACCCAGTGAGTTTCATGGCCGAGCGGGGACTAGAACCCAGATCTCCCGAGTCCCAGTCCAGCACTCTCACCACTATGCCACACTGGCTCAGGCACCAAGGATTCAGAGAAATTTGGTTTTCCAGGGCATCTAGGTTCTCAATATGGACTTCAGGTGCTTTTGAAATGACAAGTCCCATGGTTCTATGAATCTTTTTTAAATGCTGCCTCGCAGCTCTTTGAACACCGAACCTTTTTGAACACTGTGCATGCTCTGTAACATCTCAGGCAAAAGGAGAATTGGGAACCATATACTAAGGACTTAGATGTCCTGGAAAACACAACATTTCACAGATTTCCTGGCACCTTGGATGCTGGTGCAACAGTATTCAAGGTGCCAAAGAGATAGTGATGAATGGAGTCTTCTCAGATAGATTGCAGATGGATGAGAATTTTGTTTCAGTTCGATTTTGATCAGAATTCACCAAAATTCTCCATATTCAGGAGA
>CM037880.1:143840598-143890598 GCA_021292165.1 Shinisaurus crocodilurus
TTCCCCAAGACCCTGAATGCATGGCAGAGATGGGGTCTGAGTCCCAAAACACAAGCCCACTCCTTTGAACCCACTGTTCTCTCTCTCATCCAGGCCCCGGGAGGAGGGAAGGGGCTGCACATATGCATGCAAACATACACACACCGTGCCCCCAACCTAGCAAGATGGCAGGGTGAGGGAGGCTGTTTGGGGATCACTGAGAGAGAGGGAGCTTGGAGGCTAAAGCAACTCCAGTTCGAAGTGATGCTTTCCCACCACCATTAGCGGCGGTGAGGCAGTAATCCAGGATGCTTCAGGGTCACTGGGGGAGAGGGCAGCTAAAGTCTCCTCCCTGCCCCAGTGACTCCAGTCAAGAGTGCTGCTTCCCTGTGGCCATTAGCTGTGCAGAAGCAGGGACCCCAATCATCAGGGGAGGGAAATTCGACAGTGTAGTAGAGGCCTTGTGGGGCCACATACAGTTCATGGGCCACGGGTTGTGCACGGGTTGTCCTGGTACCTAGTTCTGAGATGGTTTATTGTAGTAGTATAGTAGTAGCAGCAACAACAATTAAGAATAATTAATGACTACCTAATTAATAATAATTAAATAACAATTAAGAATACTGACGACAACAGCAACAATAATGATATATATTTTCTGAGCTTAGAACCTTATTTTGAGGTTCTGGCAACTAGCTTAATAAATAAACCAATGCTCCATATTGTGCGCACATTCAAAGGAAATCAAATCACTCCAAAAGAACTGGGATTCCCCAGATCTAAATTTGTCTCTCTATAATCAGAATGGCTTGCACAGAAACAGGATTTAGCACAATATAGAGCTAAGAAAGCTGACAGTGGTAACTAAGTACCCATAGATAGAACAGTCGTCTACCCATGGATAGACAACAGGCAACCTCTATGTGGTAATTAGTGTTCAAAATTCAGTGGAGGCAGACTGTCCTTTTCAAAAGAACGTGGCAAGAGGAGGCAGGAGTGGGGAATAAATACATCCACTCTCCTCCAGACTTCCCAGTTATTAAAATCAGTCTTGGAATGTAAACACACAACCTTGTGATGAATCAAGGGCAAATTTAATCCTTCATCCCCAATAGTTTGGCTGTAGTCCAAGAGGGCCCTCTGCCTGGTCTGGATGCTGCTGGGAAGTCAGTCAATCCCCGTGTCGCAACAACAGCCTAAAATCGACAATAATAACACTGTGAGGTTACACGGCTACAAACATTGCCACTACAAAAAATAGCAAGAGGCTTACCCAAAAATATTGTAAGAAATGAGAATTTAGTATAACACATCAAAAAGAAAGAAAGAAAAAAATTGAAAGCATAGGCAATGAATGATATATTTTTTTAAAATATAGCTGTTGTGTGCTCTATATTTTTGAGAGAGCATCTTCTTCTCTCTTACCAGCCTGCCCGGTCAGTGAGGTTATCAGATGAAGCATTCCTGGTGGTTCCACATGACCCTACAGCCCGTCTGGAGTCCACTTGGAGTAGAGCCTTCGGTTTATTGGCGCTCTCTCTGTGGAACTCCCTGCCTCTTGATGTCTGGGAGGCACCTATTTCATTTCGGGTGCCTGCTGAAGACATTATTATTATTGAAGCCAGCCTTTCCTAACTGACTGGACATGGTTTTAGACGACATAATCTGATTTTTAATATTTTAATTCTGTATTTTGATCCTTTCTTTCTTCTTCTTCTTTCTTTTTATCATTCACAACTTGGGAATCTTGGCAGATATAAAGCAGTATATAAATCCTAAAAATAAATAAATATATTTTCATGACGTACATTCAAAGCAAGAATAGACCAAGCGTGACCACAATAACAACTCCACAGTAATATGTGGAGGGATCAGTACTTACTTTTTCTGAACATCTCTTACATTTTCCATGTTGTGGGCAAAGGAATGTGTACATGTATGTGTTACTATAATTGGTAGGCAAGCTTAGATCTTAACATCCGTTCCATTATTGGAACAAAGTTCTGTTCATGGGATGGGGCTTTTTTGCTTCCCCTTCCCACTGCAACTACCTGTGCCTCCCAAAATCTGCTCCTGAGGGTTGGGGCATCTCTGGAGCAGAATGGTATATGGTATGTGAGGCTGCAGGAGGAAGGGGATGCTCCATGTGAGCGTGGATGTGCTTGCCACTCATGCAACTGCACCTTTGGATCCAGTCCACAACACTTATTTTTCAGGACCTGTAGGCCTCAAATTGGACATTTACAAGTTGGCAGACTGGCTCCTATATCTCCAGATCACTTCCAGTGCAAAGCAGTGGACAGGCAAGCGAATTCAACTCATGGGAATGGTCCTAGGAGACGTTGCTATGACTCTTGTAAGCACCCATAAATATTTGCAGCTCATTCTCTAGATCTTGCCTGACCATCATGTTACCTGCTAGGGATGTATGAGAAATTTCAGTTTGTTTTTGATCAGGATTTTACCCAGTTTGCACCTTCTGGACCCAAGCTGGACTCAGATGCAATCTGCATTCAAAGTCTGTACATTTCTGAGCTTGCAATGAGATTCACAAACCAAAAAGAGAAAAAGAAAAAAAATGCTTCCGAGAGTATGTGTACATTTGAAAAACACACATGAAAAATGCATACTTTCGAACTATTTGCACAAATATGCTTTAATCAATGGGAGAAGGATGCGTACATTTTAAAAAAGTGCACAATTGATTCATACATTTGGAAAAAGATGCCCAAAAATACACACAGATTTTCACACGAAAAGAAAAAAAAAACAAAGCTCACAAGCAGATACAGACTTGAGCGATTTGTTGTATTAGGATCTTGGGAAATGAGTGCTTTGTGGCCAGCAACCATTGTATGAATGAGCAATGGCAGCCATGGCAGCCATTTTATGAGAGTGTCCATGACAAAAAGGTTGAGGACACCTGCCTAGAGTCTAGGCCTTAGACTTATCACCACTTAGTCTTGGCCATTACACCTGGCCAAGCTCTTGCCTCCTGTCAAAAGTTAACGTGGTTTGCTGTTGGGATATTTCTCTAGCTTTAGACAAGCCAGAGGTCTCTGTGCAGATGCAATGATGAACAATCCAAGGATGGAGCATCCTTGGGTTGTTTAGCCCCTCCCACTTACAGCAGGAGCAATCAGGCAGCAGGAGCCAACACACCCTTGCTCGTTCTCATTCGTTCACAACAACCCAGGGTTTGTTTATTATTATTTTTTTTTTAAGTGGGTTGTTGTGACAAGTGAACCAGGAGATGTACACACATGCTTTGAGGATATGGAAGTAGGGATGCTTGAGGAATTCAATCTTTCTGAATTCTGATGTGAACTGACCTGATCATCACCTCCCAGACTAATGTGTGGATTGGCACTTCGTTATCCACCAGATTTCACACTCTCTGATGGTCCAACACAGTTCTTAGATGAAAAAGCGTATCAATATATTTTATTTATTTATTTATTTATTTGCATTTATCAATCGCCCGTCTGGCCGACAACCGGCCACCCTGGGCGATGTACAAAATAAAATACATTTAACAAGATAAAATACATTTAAAACAGGATTAAAATTTTTAAAAATCTTAACCCACCCCATATTCCCGCCTGAACAGCCAGGTTTTTAATGAGCGGCGGAAACTCAGCAGAGAGGGGGCATGGCGGAGGTCACTCGGGAGAGAGTTCCACAGTACGGGGGCCGCCACAAAAAAGGCCCTCTTCCTCGTCCCCACCAGTCTAGCTGCTCTGGCTGAAGGGACAAGGAGAAGGCCGTCTGTGGCAGATCTTGTTGAGCGGCCTACTTGGTGTTGCTGGAGACGCTCCTTGAGATAAACTGGACCGGAGTCGTATAGGGTTTTAAAGGTCAAAACCAACACCTTGAATTCGGCTCGGCAAGCAACTGGTAGCCAGTGCAACTCCTTGAGCACTGGTGTGATGTGATCCCGGCGGTGGCTGCCTTTAACCAGGCGAGCCGCCGCATTCTGTACCAGCTGTAGCTTCCGAACTGTCTTCAAAGGTAACCCCACGTAGAGCGCATTACAGTAGTCTAGGCGAGAGGAGCCCAAGGCATGAACCACTGATGGGAGCAGGTGATTAGGAAGGTAGGGGTGCAGCTGCCATATCAGATGGAGTTGATACAGCGCCGCCCAGCTCACAACTGACACCTGAGCCTCCATGGACAGCTGGGAGTCTAGAATGACCCCCAAGCTGCGGACCTGGTCCTTCAGGGGTAGATGTACCCCATTCATCACAAGGTCAACATCCCCTAACCTCCCCTTGTCCCCCACCAGAAGTACCTCGGTCTTGTCGGGATTCAGCTTCAGCATGTTCCTTCCCATCCAGCCACCCACTGACTCCAGGCACTTGGACAGGGTCTCAATGGCCAACCTTGGTGAGGACTTGAAACAGAGGTAGAGCTGCGTGTCATCCGCATACTGATGACACCGCACCCCAAACCTCCTGATGATAGCTCCCAGCGGCTTTAGGTAGATGTTGAATAACATCGGGGAGAGGATGGAACCCTGCGGCACCCCACAAGTGAGCGGCCGAGGGTCCGAAGCCTCCTCCCCGAGAACTACCCTCTGGTACCTTCCAGAGAGGAAGGACCGGAACCACTGCAATACAGTGCCTCCCAAGCCCAACCCCTCCAGGCGGTCCAGGAGGATACCGTGGTCAACGGTATCAAAAGCCGCTGAGAGATCGAGGAGGACTAGAAAGGAGCATTCGCCCCTATCCAAAGCCCTCCTCATATCATCCACCAAGGCGACCAAGGCCATCTCCGTCCCATGTCCAGGCCTGAAGCCCGACTGGCACGGATCTAAATAATTGGCTTCATCCAAGTGTGCCTTCAACTGAGCACCCACCACCCGCTCGATCACCTTGCCCAGAAATGGTAAATTGGAGACTGGGCGAAAGTTGTTTAGATCCTGGGGATCCAAGGAGGGCTTCTTTAGAAACGGTCTTATTACTGCCTCCTTGAGGGCTGATGGCATCACTCCCTCCTCGAGGGAGGCATTCACCACCGCCTTGATCCCCTCACCCAGTCTCTCCCTACAGCTCATAATGAGCCAGGACGGGCAAGGATCAAGCAAGCAGGTGGTCGGCCTCACAGATGAAAGCACCTTGTCCACTTCATCAGAAGGAAGAAGCCAGAACCGATCCCACAAAACCGGACTGCCATTGACCTCCTCCCGCTCACTCCCTGTGTCCACGACGCACGAAATCCCACTCCTAATCCGATCGATTTTATCTGCGAAGTGCTTTGCTAAAGCCTCACAGGAGGCTTTCAACTGTTCCATTGGGTCCGGAACGGCTGGACTGACCAGACTCCGGACCACTTGGAACAGCCTTCTGGGGCAGCACTCCGCAGACGCAATGGAGGCAGCATAGAAATTCTTTTTTGCTGCCTTCACCGCCACCTGGTAGGCTGAAGATGCAGCTCTGACCCGTGTTCGATCGTCTTTGGAGCGGGAATTATGCCATCGGCGCTCTAGCCTTCTCACCTCTTGTTTCAGAGCTCGCAGCGACGGAGTGAACCATGGTGCTGCGCGAGCTCTGTTTAGGCGAAGAGGGCGCTTCGGGGCAACTCGGTCTAATGCCCTGGTGATTGCAGCATTCCAGTCGTCCACCAGGGTCTCGACCGAGCTACCGTTTGTGTGCTCCAATTCCCCAAGCGCGTTCAGGAATCCATCCGGATCCATAAGACGCCTGGGGCGGACCATCCTAATAGGTCCCTCATCCCTGCAGAGGGGTTGTGGTATCAAGAAATCCAACCCCACCAGATAGTGATCTGACCATGACAAGGGGGTGGTGGATATACCCCCGATTTCCAGATCATTTCCCCCCTCTCCAGAAACAAAAACCAAGTCCAGTGCATGACCGGCTACATGGGTAGGTCCAGTTAATACAGGGTGCAGCTCCCAGGAAGCCATGGTCTCCATGAAGTCCCGAGGTGCCCCCGTGAGGGCAGCCCCCGAATGCATGTTGAAGTCCCCCAACACCAATAGCCTGGGGGACAACACATGCACATCAGAGACCACCTCCAGCACCTCGGCCAGGGAGTCTGTCATGCAGCGGGGTGGACGGTACACGAGCAGAATCCCCAGACTGCCCTTTGGACCCAACCTCCAGTACATGCAGTCAATAAACTTGGTATCCCGGAGAGGGAGTCTGGTAAGGACCAAGGACCAAGGACTCCCGGTAGATAACAGCCACTCCCCCTCCCCGTCCCCCAACCCTTGGCTGCTGGGCATACGAGAAACCGGCCGGACACAAAGCCGCCAGAGTTGGAGCAGCGGCCTCGTCCAGCCAGGTTTCCGTAATACATGCCAGGTCCGCACCCTCATCCAGGATCAGGTCATGGATGAGAGGTGTTTTTTGGGTAACGGACCTGGCATTGCACAACAGCAAGCGCAAGGTGTGGGGAGGAGCCACACATCCCCCAGTTATCCCTTGGCTCTGGGCAGGCCCGGAACAAGGGATAGGTATTAAGCATCGATCCCTTGTCCCCCTCAATCGGCGTGGCCTGCCCCCAGCGTTCTGCCAGCGTCTGCCGCTCAACAGTGGTATATTTTGCCCCCCAGAACTCCCTCCATCATCTCCCTCGGAGAGGCACATGCCCCCTTGCTTCCGCTGATCAGGCGGGAGACCCACCCCTAAAATAACCCCTAAAACCCCCCAGCCCTTCAAAAAGGAAGGGCCTCTTAAAACTCTCAGCCCCACCTATATCCCTATCCGCAGGAGACAGGCCCTCGCCCTCGTGCCACCCCCGAAGTGGCTCCCCCAAAGGGGCGGCTCCCTTTGGTGTCGCCCCTTCGGTGGCGACCCCGGTGGCGGCGGACCCGCCCCCACTGGGGCCGGATCTTTATAGTCCCCTCCAAGTTGTTGCAGGTGGGGCAGGGTGGCTCCTGGCTGGGCCCGGTCCTGCAGGAGGCAGCCAGCAGTCCCACAGGCGGGGTTGGCCCCAAGCAAGGCAGCAGCACCAGGGCTGGGTCCCACTTGCCTTGTTTGCTGCCTCTGCTTTATATATGTTTATATATGTTTAAAACATTCATATTTTGAGAGACAGTGCCTTGAGAAATGTGCATTTTAAGAGGAAACTTGTTTAGAATTGCATATTTTGAAAGAAAATATTTTAAAATTCATATTTATTTATGAATTTATTTATTTATGAATTTTTGTGCAGATTTAAAAAGATAATGGGGAAAGAGGACAAAACGGACTTATAGTTGAACATGTTCAAATGTAACACAGACTGAAAATAAACTGATTCATTCGTCCCTATGTTGAAAAAGCCAAACATTCTTGGTGGGCGGCAGTCTTGCAAGCACAGGGAAATAAAACTATGTTTTTGATACAATGTGCTAGAGGTGATGTGCTGCTCATAAAACCATATGGAAAATAACTCCCTCCAGTCAGAGTTTTTAACTACACATCTCCGATTCTGCATGATAGGGAGACACACAATTAAATCTCTATTGAAAATGTGTTGGCTAATCCTCAGTGCACACAATAGAAATGTGGGTTTTGCAGAAACAAAATGGGCCTTATATTTTGCCTTAATATGCTATAAAACAAATGTCAGCATCCCCGAGGACATGAAATACTGATGAGTATTACTATATAGTGTACATTGTGTCTGTCATTGTGAAAAGTACTCTTAGTTTGTAGGAAATACACAGCAACAATTCATGAGTAACTCCCTTAACTAGTATAAATGTAATTTACACTTGTGCCTTCCTAGAGTTTTTAAATAGAGTATTCATAACTTCCAGGTACAACTGAAGGAAACATTCACCAAAAAAATCATATCTGTATAATTCAGTGCGTTCAAAAACTATGAATTTGAATTTGGATGTGGTACACATCTTGATGAAAATGTCGACCCAGTGTGCGGCTGCTGTGAAAAAGGCATGTTAGGCATAATTAGGAAAGGAATTGAAAATAAAACTGCCAACCAAGATCATACTCACCTTATACAAATCTATGGTGCAACCACACTTAGAATACTGTGTACAGTTCTGATCACCACACCTAAAAAATGATATTATAGAGTTGGAAAAAGTGCAGAAAAGCACAATGAAAATGATCAAGGGTCTGGAGCAACTCGCCTGTGAGGAAAGGTTACATCAACTGGGATTGTTTAGCCTAGAAAAATGGTAAGGGGAGACATATAATAGAGGTGTACAAAATAATGCATGCTTTGGAGAAAGTGGACAGGGAGATATTTTTCTCCCTCTCTCATAATACTAGAACCTGGGGCCATCCCATGAAGCTGATTGGTGGGAGATTCAGGACAGACAAAAGGAAGTACTTCTTCACACAGCACATAGTTAAACTATGGAACTCACTTCCACAAGATGTTGTGATGGCCACCAATTTGGACAGCTTTAAACGGGGATTGGACAAATTCATAGAGGAGAAGGCTATCAGTGGCTACTAGTCCTGATTGGCTATATGCTTCCTCCAGGATCAGAGACAGTATGCCTATGTACTCCAGTTGCTGGGGAACATGGGTGGGAAAGTGCTGTTGGTTGCACTCATATCCTGCTTGTGGGATCCCATGGGCAGCTGGTTGGCCACTGTGTGAACAGAATGCTGGACTAGATGAACCCTTGGTCTGATCCAGCATGGTTCTTCTTATGTTCTTATGATGTTTGTCAGACGAAGTAGAAAAAAGAAACAAGCAAGCAAACAAAAATCCAATATACAAATTTTAACATTAACATTAATTCCAGCACACCTTGGGTTGGATCCAGATTCATGCTGGATCAACTGTGCCGATAGAAGTGGACTTCCCCATAGCCTCCTTCCCATAGCAGCCCCTCTAGCTCCCTGAAAATGCTCCACGAAGAGCCATGCAATCCTACTGAATGAGGTAAACTGTGGTGTCTAGGGCAGAGGGGATCCCCGAAAATCAGACAGAGGGACCCTCCATGAGCAGAGCACTTCCTCTCATGGCAGGTAGAACTTGGATCCAACCCCTTATATGCCTCTACCACCCCACCACCCCAATTGCATTTCCTGCAAAACACACATTTTGCAAGAAATTACCCATGGGTATCCCAATTCATTTTACAGTTGATTGTCTAAAAGATAGTTTTTCCGAAGGGCATGGCAAGCTTAGAACCAGCATATACTGCCACCCACATTTTCTCAAGAATATACGGGCAGCCACATATACCGTATATGTATACAACACAAACTTTCTTTTTCAATCCACGGTTGACATTTAAAACAGTAAATTCCTTTGACACTGACTCTGTTTCGTACAGAGAGACAGGCTGGCCATGCTTCCATGAACGTAAGTTCCATTCAAATCAGTGGAACTCACGTGCAAGTAAATATGTATCAGATTGAGCTATGAGGCTAAAGTTTGTAGACTCCAGTGGGCTGCTTTAAAGCCAAATTTGTTTGCATTGTGGCCACTTCTAGGCCTCTGTTCTCGTGGAAAGCATTTTAGCTATGGTTGTATTAGAAATTCATTTCAGTTTGTTTCTAAGCAGAATTTACCCAGTTTGCATCTCCCAGAACTGAACGCAGACCCAAACACAATTTGCAGTCGAAGTTTGTACATTTCCAAGCTTGTGATACAATTCAAGGAACAACACCAAAACATTTTCAAAAATGCATGCAGCTGAAAAATGTGCATGAAAAGAAAAAGTGAATGGTTGAAACATGCACATTAACACACTTTAATAGATGGGGGGGATGTGTACATCTAAATTGCTGTGTACATTTAGAAAAATGCACAGGGAAAATATGAGTGAGTTTTTGTGCAAACAGGGGGGGGAAATCTGATACAGAACGAGCTTCGAGGTGGAATTCAGAGAAACTCGGTGAGCACGAGCTTTGCTGATTCACACATCCCAGTTTCAGCCATTTGCAGGGCTGTGCTGCTGAAACTCAAAGCTGTGGATTATCACCTATTACTTTCTAAATTGCTCTAGCTATGCTATATGACAGTGTTCTCCAACCTTGGGTCCCCAGAGATGTTTTTGGCCTACAACTTCCAGCATGCCCCAGCCAGTGTAGCTGGCTGGGGCATGCTGGGAGTTGTAGGCCAAAAACATCTGGGGACCCAAGGTTGGAGAACACTGCTACATGAGTACACTAAAGATGCACAAATGCATACTATACTCTACAGAAATCCAGAATATCACCACCATAAATTTCCATCTCCCCACTTTGAAAGAGTTCACTGTTCCCTGCACACCCCTTTTTCTGGCAAAAGGAAGTATTGATAATGGTTGTGGACAACTTTATTCCGTTAGTTAAAATGTGATGATTATTGATTAGAATGTAAATATGAACATATATAAAACCAATAATCTGCCACGAAAGCCACGTGAATATTACAGCTTTTATTTACTTTATGTCAGTGATCATGGTGTTTTATGGTCAACTGATGGATTGTCTCAGAGGAACATAACTGAAATTGTGCCATTCACAATTCACATTGTACCATTCATTATGATGTCTGATAATGTGAAGGGCAAATAAAAAAAACAAAACACTTGATGCAAGTCGCAAACCATTTATGTCAACGTACTTGCAATTAAAATGGTTTAATACCTCCATTCAGTGTATCTGATCCTTGCAGTTCATGTGCTCATGTGCTCAGGACTGGATGGCAGCTATAGGGAACAATATGACAAGTGCACCTCCATAATCTGCACACTGTAAGGTGTGAGGTCAACACCAGAGTGTTAACATTAATTCCTTCATCAAGAGATTCCTACTGAATGGCCTGTATGGTACTAAACCGAATTGTACTGGAACCACATGAGGCACAACTTTACAGACACACCTTTAGGAGGATGCTCTCATAAAGTGCCACCCTAACCTGTATCATGTTCATACCACATCTTGACCTTGGGTCATTACACATTAAGCAGAGGATCATATTATTCACACTTCCATTCCTGTATATTCTCCTGGACAACTCAGTCTCTATTAACTATCATCCAAGTCCAACGGAAGCAATAGGCATACATGAGAACCGTGTACAATTGGCTATGGAGTGTCTTTGGGTTAGGTTTCAAGCTGAAGCAACCTAACTCAGGTGCAGTAGGGCTGTAAGTTTGTTTCTTAAGGTAATCAGAAGTGATCTGATTTTGGGTTACAAACTACCTGGATGGAAAAAGATAACTGAATATTGTTATTTCTGTGAGATTATGGGCAAGGGCCATTGGAAGAAGGCATCTTCCCGTGCCTCCCAGGAAGAACATCATGGCAAAGAAAAAAACAACCTGGTCCCATCCATCAGGCAGAGGAGGGGCAGCTACAGGAAGCTTCCCCCTTCCTGCCAGAAAGAACACTGAGCTCCAAGTGCAGGGATGAAAGTGAGGGATGATCATTAGAAAACTCTATTATGTTCATCACATCAGCATATCCCAACAGCATATTTGCTTCCCATGCTCTGCAAAAACACAGGCAGATAAAACTGGAGGGGATCATAGGAAAGGGGGAGCTGTTGGCTGCTCTTTCTCCTTAATGGCAAATTTTCTCCACTCTTCCCCTCTGAATTCCTAGGGTAAATTAGCCAGTGAGGAGAGCAAGAGGCAAATATTAACAATGGACCAACCAGCAGCTCCTCCTTTCCGAAGTTCTCTTTCAACTTGTTCTTCCTGTCTTTGTATGTGCAGAATGTTCAATGAGACGGTTCCACCCTTAAAGGTGGCCTAAAAATCATAAAATAAAATAAATAAGCAGAGCGTAAAATAAACGTGCAGAGCCCAGCTGCTCTGACATGTGAAGTGCCCCACTTCAGGATTATTCTATAATTAAAAGTGGGTAATACATTTTATAAAAAAGTAAATAGCTCCCCGGGCCCAACGTGGCAAGGTGGTCTGGAATAGTGGCAAACACAAGAAGGTGGTCTAGAATAATTATTGAATATTAGGAGGTAATAGAGAATCTATTAGAGAATCACTTTGACCTGTTTATGAACTTCAGCTCACTGTTAGTAGGCTATTAGGATCATTAGTCTGTCCCAGCATAGGAAAATTTATTATTCTTATATTCCTTTGAACTCTTAGGAGAACAAACAGATTTCACTTCTAAAGCCACTTTGGTGCAGGAAACTCTGCACTATTCTGCATTTTGAATACATTTTTGAACAATATATTTCATTTAGTCTCTGCTAAATTAACAAGAACTCTGCCAGTGTGGTATATATGGGCTCCTAGTTAGTAAATAAGGAAATGGCAGTGATAAACCAATCAGCAACAAAACAAACCCAAAACACACACACAAAGAATTCACCAAACAAACCAGAGGGCTACCTGACTCTATAACTTCATTAATGCAGGACTCTTGATGTATCAGTTAAAGACATTCCTTTATGTATGGTGCAGGGAGAAGTAAAGGTGAAATGAAAGGGTTAGTTATCATCAAGATTTAACAGCAATTACTTTATAATTGGGTAAATGCTATACTTTGATACCAATTGTATGATTTAATCAGTGTACTGTAATCCAGTCATTATAACTTTAAAGAAAGAGCACCTGGGGGCTCAAATTAAGATGTTAAGAGTTTGGTTTACGATGTGGTGGTTAAGCTGGTGCATTATATCTTTTGAAAGTGGTGGGCTGTTCAGCTCGGGGAGTTGGGATGGCATGTAGGAGTCATTCCTCTTTCCTGCTGTCAGAAAGCATGGCCTTAATCTGGCCCACTTTCTTTAAATGCAAAGCCGACAGACCTGCAATGTTCGCCAGGGGATGGGATGCTTTCAGGCTGACTTTTTCCCTTGGCATGTGTGTGCTGACAGGATTTCAGGACGTGAGGGAGGGGGTAAGGAAGCTCTCTATTGGGAAATAAGATACTGCTACAGGAAATCAGGATCACTGGGACGAAGCTATAGACAGAATTGCTCCTACACAGCATTTTGGTCCCAGCTGCAAACAAGGCATGCCGTGGCTTTCAGTGTAATGAATGCCAAACTGCACATGGCTGTAGCGGGGGGTTGCACGCTTATGTCCGAGCGAGGTTATTCTACAGCAACCTTTTCTTGTGTTATATCCTCTATATTTTATAAAGTTTAACACAGAGAATTCAGTCTATTCCAGAATATGGCATCTAGTCTCGTCTGTAGGATCTGTAGCCTCCCTTGACCAATTTAGGGCACAATCCTATGCATGTTTAGACGGAAAAGACTCATACAACTCCCAGCATTGTAGGAATGGTAGGACTTCTTTTGTTTTGTTTTGTGCCTTTACTGTCCTTTCCATAAGGCAGTAGACATGTCTGCACTTGGAACCTGCACTAGATCCTCAATCTCAAGACTTGGTGGATCTTTTCCCCAACATGGTTACCTCTATTGCAAGTTATTGTAAACACAGGAAGGAAGAACTGCTGTGTGAATCTAACTTTGTAGGGATACACAAGCATTTTCCATTCCATATGGAAGTACAATGCACATTCAATCGTGCGTGTGCACACACACCCGTATGTCCATGCCTACTTGCCTCTTTATGCCTGGATTACTACTAACTATATCACTGCTGTCCACTCCTCTGGGTGCATTCGAGCCATTTCTCAGAACCAGACTATGGTGGGGGGTTTTTTTCCTGTTCAGATCACACAGGCCCGGTGCAAGGCAATTTGGTGCCCTAGGCAAGATCAGATATTTAGCACCCCCCCTTCCCACTTGAGCCCTCCCTCCAGCCCTATGCCCATTATGAAATAAATTTCCCTCCCTGGGAACTGCCGAGCCCCATAGAAAAACTTTGTGGACTTTGAGACTTTTCCTTTGTGTTCACGAGGAAAGCAAAGAGGCAACATCAGCCCAGCTATGCCAGGAACTCCCAAGGGCCTTCTCCTACTCCATATAGGTATGTAAAAGCCTGTCTCCTCCTGCAGGCAGCACAAGGGATATGAAAAAAGGATGTGAGAGAGGTGTGGTGGCGCTACCTGTGAGGAATAGAGACAAAAGGGCGTCTTGCAGCCTGTCCTACCTCGCAGGGTGGAGGTGCAGAGACACCGGTTTGACTCGTACACCTTCTGGGTTGCAGGGGGGGGAATGCATGTAGTAGAAACATAGCAAAGAGAGAGCCCGTGGATCATCTGGTTCAAATTTAGGAGGGGATTTACGAAACTTGCTGCTTCCCCTCCTCTCTCTATCACTTTGTTGCAATATTTCTTTATCAGAATAATGTATATTATCCTGTCTTTCCCTTTACCAGCCTAGTGCTCAAGGCAGACAACAATACTCAAAGTACAGTAAAGAAAACATCAACAGCTCAGGGCACAATCCTAAACACGTTGAGGCAGAAAAAAGCCCCGCAACTCCCAGCATTCACCAGCCAGCATGGCTGGCTGTTGGAACGCTGGGAGTTGTGGGGCTTTTTTCTACCTCAACGTGCATAGGATTGCGCATGGCTGGCTGGGGAATGCTGGGAGTTGTAGGATTTCCCCCCCTCCAAACACGCATAGGATTGCATCCTAAAACCATTTAAAACCAAAACACAAAAACAGCATGGTAAATAATTAAAACATTGGAACCCCAGCTAGCTTAAAATACCTTTCCCTCCCTCCCTGGTTGCTGGAAATAACTGCTTTCAGGGGACCTTGAGCTGAGGAACCTGAGGCTCGCGCGAGGGAGGGAAGGCGAAGGAGGTGTTTGCAGATGCATCCTTGAGAGGGAAGGCGAAGGAGGTGTTTGCAGGTGCATCCTTGAGAGGGAAGGCGAAGGAGGTGTTTGCAGGTGCATCCTTCCAGCCGCCCACCAGTCCCCGATCATTGGCCCCTGCCCGCCTCCCCTCCTCCAGTCTGTAGCCTTCTCTGCCTCTTTTGATGCTGGTTGTGAGGAGGAGCCTGCCTGCTGCTGTTCCTGGTAACGAGCTGGAGGAGAGAGAGGGAGGGGTGCGCTTCTTTCGCCTTCCCTTCCCAGCCACAGGACATGATTGGTAAAACAAACTTGGTAAAATACGTGATGTATTTTTTTTTCCCCAAGGCATTTCTGGCGCCTCCTTTAGCCCGGCGCCCTAGGCAGCCGCCTAGTTGGCCTAATGGTAGCACCGGCCCTGAGATCACACCATGCTTAAAAATGAATGTGTGGCTGAATTGTTTGTCAGAAGGATGGCACTGCTATAGAGGTGCACAGTGAAGGCAATTAAAAAAAAAAAAGCGACCTTTCCCTTTAATGCAAAATTATGCTCCCCTGGGGCTTCTAGGAGTGCAATTTTGCATTAAAACAAAGTGTGCACACCTTGCTTTAAAGTGGAAATACAGCTTCCCCCCCCTCAGCACTGAAATTCATTGGCAATTCAGCCACAGAGATTTTGATGGTGGTAGTGTGTGTGCCTGTGTGTGGCCCCCAGGGGGCTCGGGGGGGGGGAGAAAACTGCCCTCCGATTTTCTGAAGTTGCACACCCCTGTCTTAGTGGATTGTCACAAACAGCAGGCAGAAAAGAGAATGAGCGTAGACAGCAGCTCATTTTCCTCTCTGGTTGTTTTTTCGTTTTTGTTTTTGGACAGTTGTTCTGACATAAAAAATATGAATTAGAAATGGGCAACTGATAACGAGGAAGGATGCATGATGTTATTTATCGCACATATCCTATGAAAATAAGGATAGCTGGCTTGGGCATGCTGGGAGTTGTAGGCCTTTTTTCTGTCTAAACATGCAGAGGATGGTGCCCTTAAGGTATTTTCTCACACCTTTTAGCAATATGTAACTTTAAGGAAGGTTACTTACCATGTTAAAATTACCCTTCTGGCAATCCAGACTAGATGGGAGGATTCTTTATCGGGAGTGCTTGGTATGAATACTTATTTTCAAGAAACTTCCACACAAAAATCAGCCTAAACTAATTTTGTGATGGCTCAAATCTGATAAAATGTGACATTTAACTGACTGTTCACACTCTTCCTTCTGAGAATTGACTATTTTGTTATAGAGCAGGACATGTTTACTGCCCTAATAAGGCTCACCATTCCCAAAGCCTACTTTAACTTTGATTCAGGAGTGCAAAATATGTATTGACTCATTATCCCAAGTGCTTTTCTCCAGTTATTTGCTAATGAAAGTTCTTGTCTGTCTTGATTAGATGGTGCCATTTAGGATAACCTTCTTCCAGTCATACAGCAACGACACATTGACGTCACGTGTATATATGCACACCACTTCAAGGCTTCCATATCTTGGTCACGCTCTACCATGTTCAAGTGACCAAAGCCAGGAGCAAGCTTCGATCCTGGGGAGGAAATTCCATTGCTTGAGTTTCTGAGAGCTGACATGAGCCGGAGTGGGGGACAGGAAGAAATGCTCCCCCACCTCTTGCTAGGGCCTGGAGAACCTTAAAGGGACAGCTCTCTGGCCTGAAGTTGAGCACTCCATCTGCTCTCCATGAGCTCTTGTGAGGCACACTGCCTGCATTGGTGCACTGGCTCAGTTGAGCGTGAGTGCTTTGGAAGAGAGTATGCTGGCTCCTTGATCGAATTGGGCTTGGGGCTGCAATCTCTTGGGGTCAAGGCTCAGGGTCTCCGGCTCAAGGGTCTCTAGTGGTACAGTGGTGGGGTCAGGTTCCTCAGTCTTCACCACTGGTCCCTCATTGTTTGTGCCTGTATCTGGGCCACTGCTGGGCTTCGGGGGTCATGAGATATTGACATTTGCAGCTTCCTTTGAAGAAGGATATGTATCGGTTGAGTTCGGCATTTGTGCTCAACTTAATACATTCTCTATCCAGCATTGCTGTAAGGTTCACCTGGCTTTCTGTTTTTGCTCTCTCAATCAAAACCTGTGAGATTCCTTACAGACTTGCAGAAAGAATCAAATTACAATGAACAAAATAAAGTCAATTATGTTTATAAAACTCTATTCAAAGGTAAACAATGATTCCATCTTAAGTAAAAAAATGAGTGCTCTCCTTCTCTCCAAAGCACTGGTTCTTAATCAATCATGTATTCAGGGAATAGTTCCACAGTTATTGGGGGGGGGGGGTAAATATATGCAGAAAGGCCCAGAATTCTGTTGCAGTGCTTAGCCAAGCCATGTGCAACTGCCTTAAAATTCTTTCACAAATCCATGGCTCTGCAGGACTACGCACCGTTGTGTCGAAGATATGTGTACTCACCTAGAGGCAGGGATGTTGAAGAGTCCTTGGTCTCGAGTCATGAGTCGAGTCACGAGTCTTTGAACCCGAGTCTCGAGTCCGAGTCCGAGTCCTTGGTCCAAAATGGTGACTCACGAGTCACGAGTCCTGAGTCACTCCCAAAACTGACTCCACGAGTCCCTATTAAAATCAATGGGGGGTTTTCCCAACAAAATAAGGCTACTTCAGATGTGTGGCTTAAATAAATTCTAGGCACAAGTGTGCCTTTTTATTTCAAAACTCTGCAACTGATTTTGGTAAGAACAGACCAGGCAGACAAACCCAAAATAACCAGGCAGGCAGAGGAGGCAGGGAACCCCAAAGCAGGCAGGCAGAGGCCTTTGTCTTGGACAATTCAACTGTTGAACAGGTCAAGAAGAGACCAGGCAGGCAGAGGAGGCTGGGAACCCCAAACAGGCAGGCAGAGGCAGCCAAACCCAAAATGTCTGACCCTAACCCAAACCCCCCACAACAACACATCAATCAAAATAAATCTCAACAAATCGTTGGGGCTGCGCTCCTGGTAGCTGTCCATAGTGGCCGAGCAGCTGCGCGCCTCGCTTCCATGCACTCTTCACCGGTGATCGCGCTCCTTCTGGCACAGCCAGAAGACTCGTCAACAGCCCAGGGATGTTGACGAGTCCTTGGTCTCGAGTCCCGAGTCGAGTCTCGAGTCCCATTAAAAATATTGGGACTCGAGTCCGAGTCGAGTCAGAGGGGGGACTCAGTCCGACTCACGAGTCGAGTCCTCGAGTCCGAGTCCCCATCCCTGCCTAGAGGTAATGTTTATTTTCATCCCAGAGGTTCGTTACCAACAACATGCATATATTAGACAGTCATTTAGAACAGAACAAGAAGATGTTTACTTAATAAGCTACAACATATGTCATGTTATCCTGTTGTAACAAAATGGAATCTCGGAGACATAGTAAAGAGAACTCAATAGAGCAGTTTTATTCAATTACCTTTTCTTACTTCTCTCTGCTTGCCTTCAGGGGCATAATAAGACTGGAAAACAAGTGAGGAACCCCTTCTTCTCTGTGCATGTGTGCACGCACGCAGATGCAGGGAGATGAAAACCCAGTCATCTTGGGAATGCTGCCAGATCCTAGAACAGCTAAAACTCTGGACCTGAATTTCAGGACCTTTAACAGGGGGACTGGCAATCTGGACAATCTGAACTGCAATTGGCAGAAAATAACAGAGGAGGTTTTCAGGCATTAAATACACTGAAACCATGAAGGAAGCAAAGTCACATCACTTCTTGGTGCATGTGTGTGGGTGGGGAGGGGGGATGCTTTTGCCCTTTGCCCCACACTTTTTTCTTCTTCAAATGTGTTTGCCTGCTCAGCTGTGGCTGCTTCGCTCATGAGCGTTGCTCATCCTTCACAGCCCATGTACAGGGGATGTGAAGGCCTAGTGAAGCTGGGCTGAGCAGCTTCACCTGCTTGTGTCTTCTCCCCAGTGGAAGAAAGTGTGGTGCAGGTGAAGCAACACTGGTTCCTGGAAGACACACCAGACAAAGCATCTTCCCAGTATGTCCTTGGGGACCAAATGACATCAGGGGGTGTGGCTGCACCCCTGATCTCAGGGGTGTGGCCATCCCCCTTATACATCATTTGGCCCTCAATATGCTGAGTGGGGGGTCATCTGGGCCCCCACCCAATTCCATTTATCCGCTCCTGGGCAAGCAGTGTGAGCTGGACAAATTCGTATACCAAAGCAGATAATAACACATTTCAGCAGTGTCGCCTCTCAGAGTGCAAAATTCAGATGGATTTTGTAAGATTCTTGCTCTTTCTGTAAATTTCTGTGCTGGAGGTGCTCACCATCTGGCTCCTGAGATGGCCCTGTCTGCTCCAAATGCCACTCAATAACCATTTTGTTCTGAGGACAGATTTGACTTCCAAAATGTTATATTTTGCAATATATAAATACCTCAACAAACAAACAAAAAACAAGCAAACTAGAAAATTTGCTGCCTGTACTTGCACAGTCAAAAGAGATACTGTTTTTCACCATGAATGACAAATGCTATCTGCCCCCTCCTATCCCTTTCCTAATAGTCTCTATTGAAGCCTGGGCATGGAATATGTTGTTTGGAATTAATATGTGAGAACAACTTTCAATAATGACGGAGTTAATCTAAACTGGACTAGAAGCGGCAGGCAACGATTCCTCCCGTTATTGTTTGCTAAGGAAGCCATTGGGGCTTATTGATTGGTGCCTGCCATAGGTACTCACGGGCCCTCTGCAGTGTTTATGATATTTTATGCCACATTAACCGCTGAGATGATATGCTATGACAGGTCTGGGGGGGGGGAATGTATCTCTCTGAGTTCTAAATTGCTCAATTATCCCGTTAGCATAACAGTTGCTTTCCAAAGGCCAGAGCGGGACGTTCTAAGGAAAGGGAGAGGGACGGAGAGCATTTTCACAACTGCCCGTCATTCCCCTCCCTCAAGCCTGTCATTGCTTTTCTTCACTGTAGCTTTTTATAATTCTTAACATATGGCCTTTGTTTTGATAGGCGTAAAATTGCATCAAGGTCATTTTTAATAACTGTCAATAGTCCCAGAACAGCGGTCAGTTTTATTGACACCTCTGATGAAGGGTTCAGGGAGTGGTAAGTAGCACAGAGTCCCTTGCCTGGGAAAAAAGCTGATCCACTGAGGAGGAGATCATTATTGATATTAGTAAATTAGTATTGATAGAAATTTGATGGGTATTGTGCATCCGGATCACTCCACAATATGCTAATGTTCACAGATGCCCTCAGCTCTGGTTATTTCAGAAAGCCATCTATTGACAGCTTTTCCTCTCTTTTATTTTTGTTTTTGCTGTCTTTGAAGCAGAAAAAGCTTATATAGAAAAGTAAGAGAGTAAGAAGCTCTTTTCAATGGCACAAAGTCTTCTATATATCCCAAGTGGGGAACAACATTATAATCCCACAGTTAGTTCCTTCCTTTGGCAATGATGTTGCCTTAACTTATTTATAGTACATTTTATTTCCATTGCAGATAGGAATTTCCTTGTGTGTGTGTGTGTGTGTGTGTTTTACTAATAGACTACACTTTAGACAAGAATTGCAAAGAACTTTGTATACTGAAAAATCTAAGAATTAAACCTAGAAAAGGTTTAATATAATAATAACCTTCCAGTGTGTGATTCTGTATTTTAATGTATGATTTTATGTCAGATAAAAATGATCCATGGAATGCCTCTGAAAACATATGTATGTTCTCTCAGCAACCACACATTCTAATCTAGTAGTCAGCACTGACGTATATTTTTATGTGTGACTGATGCGCATTGTGAAAATTGTGGAAGCACAATAGATGATGTATAAGAACATTTACAGTGCAATCCTATACATGTCTGCTGGGAAGTAATTCTCATAGAGCTCAATGGGCCTTATTCCCAGGTAAGTGTGTATGAGGCCTGTGGCTCACGGCTGGCTCAGCTTGTCTGAGCGTGGAAAGCTAAGCAGGGTCAGGCCTGGTTATTACTTGGATGGGAGACCCCTCCTCTAGTTTCCTGCATTGAGCAGGGGGTTGGACTCGATGGCCTTGTAGGCCCCTTCCAACTCTATGATCCTATGACAGATTGCAGTCTGGATCTTTTCATTACTCTGAGAAGTGCTCAAACCCTAGGAATACTGATATTGGTTGACTGAATTTAATAGACTCCATCAAACCCTTAAAGAAGACTTTATGCATGTAAAATGAACAAACATACCAGCTGCATTTGTCTGTATGGGAAAGGCTTTGCAGCTGACTATCTGCTTTCCTAAGGAAAAAATGTATTTATTATTCAAATATTTACCCATCAGTGGCCCCCACCACACACCTATTGTGCAGGAAGCACTTTAAAAGCAATAAAACAGAAAATACCAACGATATTCAAATTCCAAAAAATATCAGTAATAAAGCAGAAGCAACACAATCGCATTTGAAAGGTTTTCTACGTGAGGCATTTTTATCATGCACTCTAGTACACTCCCTACTCAGTTGTTTATGGGTTCTTTAGACAACGTTGTGACCTTCCAGTTTCGCTTCTCTGTCTAACCAGCACTTTCAATGAGCTTTTTTTTAGAGCAGGGGAAATGCAGCATTTAATTATGAAAGCGAAAGGAAGCATGATTTCCCCTTGTGTTTTTGCATTAGAAATGTTTCCATTTTCCAGAAATGATACAGGAAGGGCTCAGTTCTAATCTCCCAAGGAAGGAGTATGGGTAGTAGAATAGAGATGGCTCTGCTGTGCACACCAAATATTCTGTATACCATACATATTATAGATCTCTGTGTAAACAGCACCAGGGCTAGACTAATGAAGGTGTATTTAATTTTAAGTTGTAGAATCCAGAGGAATCTACCATCGCTTTAGCTCTAAATTAGGGATGTGTGAGGAATCTGTTTGGGGGGTGGAAATCCATCATTCCCCCCCCCCCGATTCCAATTCGCCGTCCATGCACGGCAGCGCTAGTTGAGCCAGCTCATGGATTTGTAAAACAGACCATGATTTGCATTTCTTTTTTCAAACCCCCAATAATTTTTTGCAGACTAGTGCTGGGAAAGCACGTGGCTTTGATGTGATTATAAGCCAAGTGTGTTTTTTCTGGGTGCCATTTTGGGCAAAAAAGCCCTTTTTTGTGCATAGCAGCACCGAAAAAATATGTGGTGAGATTTGTACAAATAGAGCCAAGTCACGTGTTTTTCAGGTGCCATTTTGCACACAAAAAAGGCCTTTTTGTGCAAAACGACAGCTCAAAATAAAGGCCTTTTGCACAAAATTGCACCCAGGGGGGAAAAACACGTGGCTTATAGTCGCGTCAAAGCCATGAGCTTTCCCACAACTGTTTGTAAAAATTTATTGGCAGTTTGAAGGGGGGGGGGGAAAGCAGATCGCAGTCCATCTTACAGACGGAAGTCCGCGAAAAACCTCGACTCGGCCTGCTTCCAATCATCAGATTTGAAACAGGCAGGAAATCCTGCTCTATTTTTATTATTTAATTATTTAAAATGTATTAAATAAATAAATATTTATACTTTGTGACACTTTGCAACACTTTGAAAGCATTGCGCGGCTTCTGTTCCGACTTATGTACACATTCAACTTAAAGACAGACTTACAAACAGATCTTGTTCATAACCCGGGGACTGCCTGTATTAGGGAAGGGGGCCTATTCAGTTAAAGTCTCCAGATGGTTGAGTGAGCATTTGCTAGTCTGAATGGCCACACATTAACTCTTCTACAACTGATGATCAAGAAAGCATACAACTAGTTAAAGACTCTGCTCAGGCAATCTATTCAGTCTTTCCCATATGGACAGGGAGTGTTATTAGGTAACAAATAAGAGTAGGTGCATCAAAGTCACTTTCTCTTTTCAAATTTTAATGGATTACTTCATTTCCATCCGTGATCATAAGGACGGGGGGGGGGACCTCTTCTCAATTTTTTTTTGATGTTAATCCTTACGTCCTGTTTCCATAGGTCTATCTGGGCGGATACTCATTATTGTTTATCTCATAAATACCTTTCATATATTTCTACCATTCCTTGGTGCATACAATTGTGCTGATTAAGGGTACATTTATTTATTTATTTATTTATTATATTTATACCCCGCCTTTTTTCCTGCAAGGAACCCAAGGTGGCTTACATTATCATCATCATCCTCTCCATTTTATCTTCAGAACAACCCTGACATTGTCCTCCTCTTTGATGTATCTTTAGTTGTGGAGCAGTTATTCAAATCCATGCTAGTGACTTGGGTACAATTGTCCATAAAGGTGTGTTGGTTGTGATTGATTCATTAATCCAGTTTATAAAGTACAGGCAGTCCACGGGTTAAGAACGTCCGACTTACGGACAACTCGTACTTACGAACGGACTTCCGGGTTCCCCAGCTCTACGTTGTTTATGTAGAGTATAGCATAGTATATGTAGTTTATGCAATTTGTGTAAATGCCGTATACTACGCTAGACTGTTCCGACGTACGTACAAATGCGACTTAAAGACATTCTTAAGAACAGAACTCGTTCGTAACCTGGGGACTGCCTGTAGTAATACATACAGGAAGTATTGCACCTTGACCAAGCAACACACATCATTAACTCAGTCAAAGGCAGTGAGGATGAACAAAAGGACCTGGGGCTTCACCAAACCCATTTCAGTCTCCATGTAGCTTGCAAGTTGCAACTCCCTGGCCTCATTCCACAGAATTAAATCATTTCCAGAGCCAAGATGCCACAAATGGCAGGCTGGTGTACCTACAAGTGGATCGGCTCAGCTGTTGACATGGCTCCATCGTGCCTTGAGAACAGCAAATCCATCTTCCTTACAGAGGAAAGATATGGAGCAGGCCATTATCAGGAAGTGGTCTTTGGCAGTGGATTATCTTGAAATCTACTTCTGGAAGTGAAATATGCGCAGTGGCCAGTGAGCATGAGTATTTCTGTATATGTATACTCGTCATTTGTCCCCCCAAAAGGAGATCCTCAAGGCACCCAACAACCATCATAGAACAATATTCAATAAAGCAGCAAAAGCAATAAAAACCAACCCGCATAAACAACAGCCACAATGATAGCCAAATTCTCCAAGCACACCATGACCATACTGATTTTCATAGATCATAGAGTTGGAAGGAGCCTACAAGGCTATCAAGTCCAACCCCCTGCTCAATGCAGGTAACTAGAGGAGGGGTCTCCCATCCAAGTAATAACCAGGCCTGACCCTGCTTAGCTTTCCACGCCCAGACAAGCTGAGCCAGCATGAGCCACAGGCCTGTATTGAAAAACACATCAGAACAATATTGTATTTAATTGACACCTAAAGGTAGATTTCATAGCTGCTTATTATTATTATTATTATTATTATTATTATTATTATTATTATTATTTCTTACCTGCCTCTCCATCTAGATTTAGGCAGGGAACAGCAGAAAACACAAAACACATAAACTAATGAAACACAACACATACTATTAAAACATCTTTAAAACATCTTTAAAACATCTTAAAGGCATCCTAAAATTCCACTGGATAGGCCTGTCGGAAGAGGTCAGTCTTTATGGCTTGTTTAAATTCCAAGAGACTGGTAAGTTGGCGAATCTCTCCCGGCAGGCCATTCCATAATTTGGGAGCAGCAGAAGAAATAATAATAGAGTTGGAAGGAGCCTACAAGGCTATCAAGTCCAACCCCCTGCTCAATGCAAGAAACTAGAGGAGGGGTCTCCCATCCAAGTAATAACCAGGCCTGACCCTGCTTAGCTTTCCACACTCAGACAAGCTGAGCCAGTGTGAGCCACAGGCCTGTATAGAAAGTGGAAGTCATTTCTCCTGAGGCAGGGAATTCCATACTACTAGCACTGTGCTGAATTTTTTAATCTATTTTCAAACATTTGTTGGGGCAAAAAGAAATTGCACCTGAAAATTGTGGGAAGGGGTGAGATTTTTGGAGAAATTTCTCAGGGTGCAGGGCTTCAGTGCTTACTGTAAAGGAGGTGGCTGAGGGGCGTGTGTGCTCTTTCTTTCACTATCCCCCGCCCATTCTGTTCTTGCAGCCTCTCTGGCTGCATGAGCTTCTTGGAAAGACCCCTAGAAGACTTAGCCAGGACTTTCTTCCTTGGGGCTTCCCTGTGCTGCTGCCTGATGAGTACCTCCTCCTCCTCCTCCTCCTTGTTAAAAGGACTTTTAATAACAACAAAGCAAAACCCAAAATGCCACTCACAGTTCACAAAAATTTTCAACATCCCAGCTAAAGAGGGAGAAAAATGGCTGGCTCTTTTGCAGGGAAACGAAGAGGTTGTGAAAGGGCCAGTAGGGTTTCAGCACAGCACTGGATGCCACCACAGAAAAGTCAATGAGTTTGTGGAATTGATGTTCATCTAATTGAAGTGGAATTAATATATATATATATATATATATATATATATATATATATATGAGGGTGCAGCCCCTGGGCATCTGCTAGGTGGACAATTTGGCCACTATTATCCTAAAGGAAGCATTTTCCAGTGCTCATGGTTAAGAATAAAGACATTTCAGAAATGAAAAGTTGGGATATTGGACCCACACCCCTGGGGACATATGTGAGATACTTATCTCGTATCCAGAACTTCCAAGGTTTCCAGACCTTCTTCCAAGGTTTCCAAAAGGTTGCACACACAAAAATCACATTAAGAACCTCAAATTTTGTGAAATTCGATGGTGTCTCTAATTAAAAGTAAGCCAAGTTTCATATAAGGCAACTTGATGTATACAAAGGACATCATATTTGTGTTGTGAGGTGGTTATGTCTGGGGCTGGGCTTCAGGTGGTGGGACCATAGGCCCTTTTGGGTCCATTTGATCACCCCTTGTGTGCCTCCCCCAGTGGGTGGTGAGGAGGACTCATCTCATCATTGACTGTGCCTGTGATGTTTCAACGATTTACAGTTAGGATGCTGTCCCTTCAAGGAGGGGTATTGCATTGCATAAGGTCCTGACAATGCCTCTATTTGCTGGGACATGATGCCTTAGATTGGGGGTGGGGGTGTTCCCACTGGTGCAAGTCTACCAGTCCTGATATCCACTACTGCAGGGGTTGAGAATGGGGGAGAAATGGAGCCCCTGAGAATGGTGTGGTTGCCTCCAGCATCTTTTCTCTCTTCTACAGTCAGTTCTCTGCTGTCACTACTAGGGCTGCCTCTTGGCCCACAGGCCCAATGCCACTCTCCTAGTCAGCGCTGTGGGCCAACAAGCATCCCCAGTGGTGACGTCATGCTTGCCCATCGTCTCTCCCAGCTTCCACCACTGCTGATTATCTTTGGGTTCTCACCGTTCCCACTCTCCAGTAGTGCTGTGGCACTTCTGGCCAGTGCTGGCGTCAGGTTTTTTTTAGGGCCCTTGGGAAAGACATCCTCAATGGGCCCCTTCTGTTAGTGAGTCTACCTTCTCACCACCATTGTTACCAGCAGTGGAGGCTGGTGGCTCTAATGTCCATGGGGCAGGGTATCCACCACTCTGAGTTTTATTAGTCAGAACTTTAAAGGAGCTATCCATGGTGCAGAACCCTACCCCCCAAATAGGTTCAGCAACATGGAGAGCTCCTTAAAAGTTCAGACTGCAACCCAGAGTGGATACACTGCCCCACTGACATTGGAGCCACCAGCCTTCACTCTTCACCAGCTACCGTTTTTCCTCATCCTCTGTCTCATCATTGCCACCATTTGCTTGCTTAACAGGCACAGAGCAAGTGAGTAATTAGGCACTGGCATCTACTGCTCCTCCTCCCCACCACCACTGTTGTCTGGGCCAGAACGAGAGGCCAGTGAACAAGCAGGTTGCCATCCTGTAACTCCAGGGGACTTGTCTGTGGGTCCCTGCTGGGGTGTGGGCCCCTGACGAGTGGCTCGATGCCAGCCTTGCTTCTGGCCCAGCCATTCAAGTTCTGGTCAGGCTGTTCTGGCTGTGGAGGTGCAAAGGGGCCACTCTCAGTGCAATGCCCAAGAACTTGTGTTCCAGTGTATTGCTTCCTCCTCCCACCTTTACTTGTCATGCTATTTCTCATTTCCTTGTGGAGATTTGATTGAATAAATCCCTCACTGTAGCCTCTTTGAGGAACTTTTGTTTTCAATTGTGTTCTCTGACTGAAGACTGTTCGCAAAGTTCCTGTTCCCTTGTCAGCAGGCAAAGTTGATAGATACTGATACTGTACTGAAAAGTGGATAGAGAGAAATCCTGCTAGCGATTGGCCGCTAAAATGTTCCCATTGGGGCTGATATATTTAGAAACAGGCACTGCTCGAAACTTATTAACCTCCTCATGACTTTATAACACAACACACAATCTTGAGAATCTACAGCAATGGAGGAAAAGGGGAGAAAGTTGGCGGCCAAGATTCACTAGCCAGGAGTTCATTATGGTCTATATCAGTGATGGCGAACCTATGGCACGGGTGCCACAGCTGGCACGCAGGGACCTCTCTGTGGGCACTCCAGCCATTGGTCACCAGATCGCAAAAAGACTGTCCCCTTCTGCAAAGCACTAATGATTTTGTTCTTTCTCACAGTGTGGAACAGAATGATTTTATTCTAGAATTCCTGTTACAGAATTCTTTTCTACATTGTTATCACATTTAAAAGATTTTGAAGAATGATGCACAGAGCATGGCTTGGATGTAAAGCCCTAACAGTTGACCTGAGTGCTGCATGTGTTGCTCTCAAACTAACGGAGTATGAGCCAAGGTTTGACAAATTATCAGCATGCATGCAATAGCAAAAATCACATTAATTGTGCAAAAGCATGCCCAATGCAAACTTTTACCTAATGCAGTGTTTGCAGTCCAAGACATAAAGTGTTTAAAATGTGTTTACGTAGTTTTCTTGTTTATCTTGCTCATCCTAGTACAGGTTGACTTTTACTTTTACTAATCTGACACCTGTAGAAGCAGGGAAAGGACCCGGGGTAAAGCTTGCCCCATACAATTTCAGTCTGGCATATAATCATATTACAAGTTGAGAATCCCTTATCCAAAAATACATGTGCCTAATTATTTGAAAAGTTTGTATAAATTCCCTTCAGGCTATGTGTACAATGTAGTACTATAATAATTTTTTGAGTTGATTTTTTTCCCAACAAAAAACTGCTTGTATCATTGAAAGCTCTGTTACTGTGTTTTTCTTTTAAGACAAAAGATGTTAATTAGTTCGGACAACTGTATGAGTTGTTTTTCTAAAACTGAAACCTCGGTATTCAGGTTTAATTGCAGTGTTGGCACTTTGAAATAAATAAGTTGGTTTTGTGTTGCAGTTTGGGCACTCGGGCTCAAAAAGGTTCGCCATCACTGGTCTATATGTTCTAATCAAATGAACCCATTAAAATATGTGTTTAACTCTGTGTTGCAATGAATCTTTATGATCTTTGATTTTTGATGGAAAAACTGCCTTCAGTGGTGTAAAATGGCATCCAAAAGCGGCACCTTCCACTGTTTTATATTTTTCCCATGCCTGTTCACACCCCACCTGCCATTACTTTGACACCATTTTTTTAAAAAAACTGGAAAGGTCATTGTCCCCTCTGACTTTGTAATTGTTTCTGGCTGTCTGTATGGCAGTTATTGGGCATTAAAAATTGTCCCCTCTGTGGGCTGATGCAAATGCAAATTAAAAGACTCTTTAAAACAAACAAACAAAACCTTGCTGTGTTCTGGTGCACACAAATGCCTGGCTTTGAAAACAATTGCAGAATTGAAAGAACTTTTTTTAAAAAGTGTGTTGCCATGAACTAATGGACATTAAAATGTTCATTTAAAAGTCACCAGTTGGGTGAAAAGGTATTATCAACTGTGTGTGTGTGTGTGTGTGTGTGTGTGAGTGAGAGAGAGAGAGAGAGAGAGAGAGAGAGAGAGAGAATTTTAAAACAGAATGCACAAGGATTGGATGCACCCTCGACAAGCATCTTGAGTGCTGCATGCATCAAGGTGGGATATAAATTGAAATAATAAATAACTGAAAATAGTAAATTATCATAGTATCCTAGTATTGTTTCTTTCTATGGTTCTCCTGCCCTGCTGAAGCATTGTCCCATTTAGCTTTGTGTTGCTACTCTGATGTAATGAGAAACTTCAGAATCTCTCCACTTGGTCTACCTGCAGTTGATAGACTTTTTAGTTCTCAGACTGTTTCAAGGAAAGCCTCCTGAATTTATTTATTTATTTATTTATTTATTTATTTATGAACCGGGTATGTAAAATATTTACATATATTTACATATATACACATATATATCTACAAAAGAAACCATGTGTTATAGAGACCAGTCTATAATAAATCATTCATAAAGCATTGGGACAGCTTTCCAAACTTATCCTTAAACATAATATTCTCTGGAATAAAGATTCTACATTAAAGAAATATACAAGATAATCAAAATATAAGAACGCTAAAGAGCCTTTCTTACAATAATCTGAAACAACGTTACAAGCTTGGATATAAAAAGTTCTGGTTACAAAATTGTATATAGGGTTTCCATTTATTTATAATAAAAAATAAAGTATTTTTATACCTTTCTTGTATAATTTGTCAACTTAGCCTTTATCACATTGCTCTACATTGTAATGATCCATTCTTTTAAATGTGGTATTTTGGGTTGTTTCCAACATTTAGCATATAATAACTGAGCAGCAGTTATCATATAACTTCTCAACTGTGAATGTCCCTTATTGCATCTTTTATATAAAGAAAAATCATAGTGGGTATGAACTTACAGCATATCCTATGATTCTCTCCATGAGGAGCCTAATTTGTTCTAGTATTTTGTTGTAAGGGGACGAATGTACCACATTTTATTAAAGCCTTTTGACGTTTCCAGAAATGTGGGCTACACCGTTTGTTTATTCTATGTATCACTACCAGGGCAACATGCTACCTAGGCATCACTTTGAAATAATTTCTCTTCTATCCGTAGCTGGAGAAAAATTATTGCCTTCCTTCCAGAGATACCCCTATGTTTGCATTTGTATTTGTATTTGTATCTTGTACCCATTTTATCATAAACTTTACTTCTTCGATTTCACGTTCATATGTAGTAGTAGCTTATGCATGCTTATAAAGCATATTTATCATTCTTCATAACAATTTCTTCAAATTCAGTGCACTGCTTTAATTGTCCAAACCTAATTACAGGGGAAATAAAATCTCCAGCTTGAAAATATTCAAACCAATAGGGTTTCTCACCCTTACATTTCTCTTTCATACCATCATATGATGGAATTCCATTGTCACTAATTAAATCCCTACAACTATAAAAACGACAACCAACCATTCCCTTTCCAGCATTCATATTCCAACATAATATCCATATTAAACTGTGGATCGTCTATGTCAGAAGTGACAGGAGATTTAGATGGGGACATATCATGCTTTTAAATGTATACCTTCATCTAAGAAGGGTGGATATTTTAAATTTTTATTTTATTAATGATGACCTTATATTGCTATTACCACACAGTACAGCATGTAGCATTTCCCACATTTTTTGTATAAGCAGAGAGAGAGAAAAGTCCCTTTCAAGTGTTACATGAATGCATGAAGAGCAAGGAGTGGGACCATTGATACCTGACCACCATGCACTTCGTAATATTGTGCTGTACCACTGCTTTTTCAGGGGTCCCAATTTTTTTAATATTATTATTATTATTATTATTATTATTATTATTATTATTATTATTATTATTACATTTATGAATCACCCATCTGGCCAGTCACCTGCTATCTCTGATAGCACAGAGATTGTTTTAAATGCACACAGTTGTGCCGTTTCAGGAAGTTTCTAAAGCTGAGGTAAATTTTGGGCGGGAACCCCTCCCCCCTGGCCTCCTCCTTACACGGGTTCCCGCCCTCTCCCTCAGTTCCTCTTCGACCACCATCGCGTGTGGCTGTTCTATCGAGAGGTTCTGGAATTCTAGTCTTAGAATTCAGCTAGGTAACTACTGTTTTTCGAGGATTCTTCAATCTTCAACTTTCCCCCCCCGCTCGTCGTGGGATCACCAACTTCTACCGATTATGGCTCCAAAAGCCCCCTTTTGCAAATGCGTAAGATGCGGGATGAAACTTCCTCCGGCGGACGGGCATTCGCTGTATCTCGCCTGCCTCGGTGAGGGCCATAATGTGGACACTTGCCATCATTGCCAAGCGTTCACAAAACAAGCAAGGAAGCACAGGGTGGACAAGTTGACTGCCATTCTATACAAGAGGGCTCTCCAACCGCCTGCGGGAAAGTCTATCCCTTTGGCAAGGCCTAGTACGCCGCCATTGCACACGGTCTCCTCAGCGGACGCTCAGGAGGCCTACATGGCGACTATGATATCGAAGAGCAAGGCCAAGGAAGCTCGCAGAGAGAAAAAGGAAGCGAAAAGGAAGAGCAAGGAGCGGAGAGATAAGGCAAGGAGACTGAAATAAGGAGAGGAAATAAGGCTTTCCTCTCCTTATTTTAAAGGTATGGAGGTCAGGAACACATGATCCATTTTTTTGTGGGAGGGGGCACATTCATATAAACCCTGAAAGGGGATACAGCAAGCTTCCCCAACCTGGTACCCTCCAGATGAGTTGGATTATAGCTGGCTGGGACATCCTGGGAGTTGTAGTCTAACACATCTGGAGCACACCAGGTTGGGCAAGGCTGAGATACAGTGGCCATTTATCAGGGATTAGAGGAAGGGTTTCCTGATCAGAGAATGGTGCTTCTAAACAGTGGCTTTTCTAAAGAAACCAGCCCTTGCATCCCCCCTTCTTTAAATTAAGCACTGCCTACATCCCAACAGCAGCTGAAATAATTTGTGCTGCTTGAAGCTGATCCATAACTTCAAGGTATCAGCTTTGATTTCCAAACAAATGTAGTTGAGTGGATCCATTGTCAGGCTGTAGAGACACATATGCCTAATGCCAATAGAACTTAAGAGAAGTACTAGAAGCCCACATGCTGTGGCAGCTGTGAAGGCAGTCCTCCAGGTGAAACAGTTGGCAGCTGCAGACTCACAATAGAGGGATATGGGGGCTTCCTGCTTTTACTATTCCACACCAGGAAGCAGTGGTGGAGGTGGGAGGTATCAGTTGCTGACTGGATGGTCACCCATTTCAGACACAGGTTGCTAACATCAGCTGGAGTGACCATTAGTGGTGTAGTGCATTGGTGTAAATTTTGAAGTGCATCATTCATGACAGTTCTCATAGCCACTTCCACAAGAAGAATCCAGAAATGGAGACAGCTGTGTTGATCCATATGAACAAACCAGTTCTAGCAGTTCTCAACTCCACAAGGAGCAGGTCTTTTGAAAAAATAATTCATCTTAATTGCCCATTCAGGACCAAGCCACCACAAAATACTTTGCATTTCAACAGGAAACAATATACTGTTGTTGGACAAATTCCTTTCCACCCAGCTACTGTGGAAATTGCAGCAGAGCTCAGAGGGAACAGGGAATTCTGAGAGGGGTGGCAGATGACATTAGCGTCCCTGATAATAATAATAATAAAAATGTCGGTGCTGCATCCCTGTGAGCCCTGGCTGTACTAGTGACCACTTGCACATTTGTGATTTTGTACCTCCTGTCAACAATGCTGCACCTTGGTGTGGAAACAAAAGGGGGAAGGCTCCTCCCCCTCCGATCACCATGCCATGGCCTCCTGCAGTTTCGCCTAGTAAAATGCCTTAGCAGCTTCTATTGCCCATAATCATAGTGCCCTGTGACAAAATTCAAAATGCCTGTCAGGCATCCAGAATTCTTCTGCATTGGCCCTAAATTTCTGCACTGTGATGAACTTAACAATATTTGATTCTCTTGATTAAAGTTGTCACACCACACTTCATCATCACCTTTTGAAATCCCTGCTAGCTCATGTATACTTGGACTTTGCCATTTTTAACCTTGGTGGCAGTCAGACAGTGGGCCTCAGCTTACAGTGTTTGACTTCAGCAACATTTGACAAGTCTCTCCCGGTGCATTTGCATTGTATATGTCCTTACTAACACAGCTGCTTGTTATATCAAAGCTAGTCCTCTTTTCTATAGATGACTGGTACATGTCATAATTCAGCAACTACAGTAGCACCGACATGTCCTGTTTAATTTTGAATAGAATTGAGGGCCAAACAGCACTAAACTATAGGTGGGTATGCTGTATATTGTTTTATGTGGTGTTGAGAGCACATAATGTAGGCCACATGCTGAAGCTAAGCAGGTATGAGCTGGGTCAGTGCTTGGATGGGTGACTGCCTGGGCTGCCCACATCTGTTCTGCATTGAGCTGGGGGTTGGACTCGATGGCCTTATAGGCCCCTTCCAACTCTACGATTCTATTCTATTCTATTCTATTTATTCATTATTTATTTATTACATTTATATCCCACCTTCCTTCCATTGTGGAACTCAAGGTGGCTACATGCGGTTCCCAGGTGGTCTCCCCTCCAAGCACTGACCAGACCCAGACCTGCTTAGCTTCAGCAAGGTGGCTGCTTCATGTGCCTTCAGACCATACCCTGGGACCTATTGTTACTGAATTTTAGAAGTTAATTGTCACACATATTGAAACCCTCCGGCTGAGACACATGGCTAGACAAAAGGAGACAGCAACAGCATGAAAGGCAATGAGTCTCAAAAGGTCATCATGAACAATATTTATCTGTTTTGGGATTGCACATATGACAAATGCTACAGATTTATTTTTTAAAGCACTTCCTGAATTTTCTATCATTAAAAGATCCAATATTATTCTTATAGTTCTGGAAGAATAGTTTCATCAACTGAAATGTTCTCATCACTACATGAAACACAACCTTTTAATGAAAAGAATGAAGTTTTGTCCATATTATTATAATGACTTATTGATAATTTACCTATGTGCGTGCACACACACACACACACACACACACACACACACACAAATTTCTGGATAATAAAACATTTATTTGTACTGGTGATAGTGGTTCAAACTATTTTTTAAATCATAAAATGGCTTGATGCTGAGCCACCTATAGTAAAGAATTACAATTCCATACAATATGCACACACTCACATGCATCTATATGCACACACTCACATGCATGTATAATAGATAGCTATAAGAAAGCATGTATATACTCTTAAGATATAGCAAAGTTGACTGAAACATTTTTTATACGTCTCTGAATATTGTAAAATGAAACACATCCATATTTGCAAACACCCTGCTTTCTATTGAAGTGTATTATATAGTATATTTTTATGAATTAAAATGGAGATATACAATATGTACACAAATTGTGTAGCACATACACTGATCAAAGAACCTCTCCTTTCCTTTCCTTTTCTAGCAATGTAAGCTGCATTTTTCCAATGGGAAAAGAACAATCAGGTAACTGCAAAGATGAAACGCAATTAAGATTTTAACTATGCTGTTATGGCATAGCACTGCCATAAACTGAGACTGAACAAAAACCTCCGCCACTATTCATTAGACATTTGTGCACTGCTTTTGTTTGAATAGAAAAGCAATTATGTTTTTAATACACTTATATTCTACTCATCTCTTCATCATCTCTGAGCTAATTACTCATTAGAAGCAACAATATTATATACAGCAGAGCAGCTTATATGTTCTATGTAAGTTATCATTGCATCAGCTGAGTGTAAATACCTGGCAGTTTGGAAAGCTTAGTTGTCAGCAGTATCTACTTCAGCTGATTCTCTCTATGCTCGCCAATAGACAGCATGATCTCCCTCCCCTTCCTCCAGCGCTACTATTTCCTGCTATTACTGACCCTAAAGTTCATGACCTCTACATTGGACATAAGCACAGGAGACACAATTGATGACATTCAAATTCTCAGTATGGCTGTTCATGTGACCAGGGTCCCAGGAGGCTCTGATGCCTCTGATGCAGGTACAGAAGAATACACAGTTGCTATGGCTGTACTAGATTAACTTAAGTGCTGCTGGCAAAAGATCAGACAATTGTGCATGTGTGTATGCATGCATGTGTATGTGTGCATGCACACACTCACAAAAATATAACATAAGCATGCATATCAATCCATAGGCAGAATCTAGCTCTGGATTTTATTAAATGGGAGTGCATCAGGATTCATGCCATTTTCCTCAGATGTCCTAAGGACCATGACTAAGATTTTGTTTTTATTTAAATCATGTTCCCATATGGCCACAATGGCTAAGTTAACAGAATTCATAAGGATGAGAGATGGGAAAAGGGTAAAACTACATTTCAGGAAAAATTGGTCTAAGTTTTTAACATATACCGTAGTTCTGTAAATTATGGTCTAAACATGAAAGGAGATGAAATGTTATATATTGACGGATGATTGAGAGTTGTGTTGTAATCTTTGTGTGTGTGTGTGTGTGTATTATATATATATATATATATATATATATATATATGAGAAAGCTTGAAAGATTATGCACAAAAAAAATAAATTAAATCATGTTTCCATATCCATCCAGGTAGTACACACAGGAGTTCTACAAAGGTGGGCAGTGAGGATCAGAGGGTAGCTTTTAATCCAAAATAATAGCCAAGGTGAAAATGTTAGGTAAGGTCAAAGTAGCTGTAAAATGTCCATGAAACATCCTTGTCCTCATGTATTGAAAGGTTCAGCCACAGACCTCACACAGGGTGGATAACTAGAAATCTCTGAAGGAGGCTAATCTCAGACACGCACACACACGGATCCATTCACTGTGCTGAAGCCAGTACCCCACTTTGCCAGGACATCGTAAATGGAGACTGTTAACTATATGATCGAGGATGCCAAGAGGCTGCATTTTTTACAGCCCCATTTGTTCTTTGGAAATAAATGCTGCCCTCCGTTAACATGACTGTGAGCTCTGAACTTGCCTTTAAGAGGGCCATGTTTTAGTGATTCAGCCATCAACTTTCACACACTTTTTTTCCACACACAAAAATGATGAACAGAATTCAAGAACTGAAAAACAGAGTGTGCGGGAACGTTACTAATTCACTCTTGAGTGCTATTTCGGTCTAGAGTTGAACACACTGTAGTTGTCTCGTCAAGGAGTCTTGAGAATAGCATAAGCCAGAAAGGCATAAAGGTGAGGCAAGAAAAGGAATCATTTCTATCTCTATGGGGCGTGTGTGTGTGTGTGTGTGTGTGTGCAAAAATAAAATTAGAACAGCAGCACATGGGACCAGTGTAAAAATAGAGACTGTATTTGCAAGAGGGGAAATGGTTAATTGCTTGCTAGATTCCAATGACAAAGGAATGCCCATTAATTCTCTAGCATATGGCACAGAATTAAAGTGTCTATCACTATTTCTGTTATCATGGCTGCTATTAATACTCATACTGCTGTACATCTTCTCATCAAATGAAAGAGTTAAACATTCTGGCAACATTCCTTACTGTAGTCTATTTCGATAGCAAGTTCCTCTCTTTTTTAAAATGTATTTCAACACAAACCTGGAGAATTAATGTTAATATCCTTTCTCACACAGAGCAAAAGAGGAAATTATAACGTACAACTACATCTGTGCATTTCTAAAACTACTCCCCAAACACAAAAAATTCTCTGATTAGCATTATCATGTTTTACAAATCATTTTATATTAGTCTTTTGAAACCCCAGTTGCTCGATGTGGTTTGAGTTAGTCCTTGTTTAGCATAGAGAGAGTATTTCTTCTCCTACAACCCTAAAAAGTACATGTTCATTCCACTGTGATCAAATGTAAAGGAAAAGAAGGAAATTCTTTTTGGATGATAATATGTACACTTGACATATGCATAAGCCCTAAGCCTCTTTGACTTCTGCTTTTCTAGTGATGATATTGGCATGCTGTTAAGAGAAATATGCAGTTCATGCTTAACTAATCATGATAAGCATACACTGCAAACCTATCTGTTTGATTGCTAAATTTCTAATGATGATATTGATGTGATATTGACATGTTGCTAAGACAATCCAGCAGGCAAGAAATAGGTAAACATTATAAGAAGCACTGAAATTGTATCCATTGGCTAGATTTCTAATAATGATGTTAATTTTCAGTGTAGTAAGCCCTGTATTGATAAATAGAACCATCACTAAAAAATGTTCAACTTTAATCTATAATAAAGATATTGGCAATATATTGCTATTAAATATTAAAAGAAGTTCACAATTATCATGGAAAAACAATGCAAGGTATGAATTAATTTGAATAGTATATGAAACTGTACTGAGATAGAAGAAGGGTGTTCAGCTGGGATTTGTTTGGGGGGGGTGTTTTTGTACCCCATTAATGTAAAAGATTCATTTTGTGCAATGTAAAGGATGAAGGAGTACACTGTACAATGTATATTTTGTTTAATCAGTTTTTGTCTAAATGTAGAAGCAAATATTTATATCAGATACTTAGCCAAAAAAATACTCCCTGAAAATTGTCAAACAAATGTTTCAGAATTAAACATGGATGATGACCTATAGATATTAAAGAAATATACTAAGAATATAGTTTTTCTTTAGAAAATCTGTTACAAGATGACATACCAAATATGTATAAATTGTATGTGTGAATATGTGTCAGTTCTTCAGAAAATGGAAGAAATCAAACACTTGGGAAACTGCCTCTTAATGCATATATATTTGATTTGCAGAGGGGTTGTTTGTTTTTTATTTTGTTTTTAAAACAAAAAAACAGGTAAGAACTTGAGGAAGGGGGGGAAATTACAAGTTCAGTTCTCTTACTTCAAAGAAAACAATGTAGTTCAACTCTGAAGGGCAGTTTTTACTACATCCAGACTAAAGATACTTAATTCAGCATGATTCAAAATCATATTAATTCTCAATGCAAATGCTGATGGACTGTTTGTATATTGGAGGAGATAGTGCCATCTAGTGACAATGAAAGTTTGTTTGAATGAAAGATAAGAATATAGCACATTTTGGACGTTTTCCTTCTGATTTTGCCTCTAATATGTGTGTGCTGGATCCACGAGTAGGCAGGCCCAAATAATGCCAGTAGGGAAATGTTCTGTTTTTGCTTAATGCAAGAAACTAATGAAGAATCCTTAACCAATCTACCAGGGATGGTTAAATGTTATCAGCACAGACACTGAGAATCAATCTGAATGTTCTATGTCAGAAGATATTCATAAAAATCAGGTGCTTTCCATCTGGATATATATTTAGTATCATCAGAATGGGTGGTGGGTGGGTGGGCATGTTCATAGGAGAGTCAGGAAAACAGATGGAACTAGAAGATCTTGATAGAGGGATCTGTTCTGCTGGGACAGGTCTGCCTGTCTTGTCTTGCAGTCGTATGCTGCTTTAGCTATGGCTGCTGCTGTAGCATGGGATTAAAATCACGTGGTAATGAAATTATACCTTTAGTATTTAAATCACTCAAGTAATTTAGGAAAATGTATTGGCAATGGCTAGAATGTCTGACAATCGTTTCCACTTTCCTACCTGTGGACAGTATAGTACAAAGAATAATGTCACTATACTCCACATATATATGCATATGCATCTGTATTTTCATAGCCTCTGAATTGTACTGAATACTGAGTGACTCAGTTTTTCTGAATTACTTGGAGAGATGCTGATATAATTGTATGAAATATTTCTTATGCTCCAGATTCATGTGTGGAGCTGCTCTGTGATCAGCACCAAGATCCAGCGACATTCATCAAAGTGATGATCAATTATCATATGAATGAATGAAAACCATGTATACTATATTATATCAGAAGTGGAGTTCAGAATGCAGAAAAACACACGTATTTCTTTATTAAGACGAATAACATTCATAATCCTATGCATGTCTACTCAGAAGTAAGTATCACTGAGTTCAATGGGGCTTACTGTCAGATAAGTGGGCATAGGATGGCAACCTAAATAAACTTCCCTTCCACTAAAACATCCCTTCTCGCTGTTTGCTCTCATATATCGTGCTTAATAGCCAAGAATCACTAAATCATCCTGTTGTTTTTCCAGTGGTACCCCCTATTTATCCACACTAGTTGTTCAAGGGGCTATCATCCATGGTTTTCCAAAAATAATGAGATAAAAAAATAATCCTTGCAATGCCTCTAAAAGCATGTGCATGTTCTCTCATAAACCACACATTCTAACATAGTAGAGTCAACATGCTGACTCTAGCAGATATACAGTCATATATACAGCTTCAATGCATGAGGCACATTGTGAAAATTGCAGAAGCACTATAGAAGATGGGCAAGAACATTTACAGTGCAATCCTAGACATTTCAGGACTGTAAACCCAATTGAATTCATTGGGACTTATTCCCAGATACATATGTAAGAGATTCCAGCCTGTTCTAGAACTTTTTCATTGCATGAAGCTTTGGACGAACAAACACTTTCATTCATAGCATCAACCATTTCTGAAACAGGGTTTGATGATTGGACATTGTCAGTGCTTTTTTTCTGGAGAAAAAGGTACCGGAACTCTTGGATTACATTTTCTCGGGAGTAGATGGCGATTAAATTGTAATGCAATTAATAGAAGAAAAGGTGCTGGAACTCAGTTCCGGTGAGTTCCACCAGAAAAAAAGCCCTGGACATTGTTGCCTGAGGTGTTCCCATTGTTCATTCCACTCACTGCTGCATTTTCTTTTAAACAACCTGAGTTTTCCCTGTGGACCACCCCTTCCCCAACCTGGTGTCTTCCAGATGTTTTGGACTACAACTCCCAGAATTCCTGATGATTGGCCATCCTAGCTGGTGTGCTGGGAGTTTAGGTCCAAAACATCTGGAGAGCACCAGGTTGGGGAAAACTGCTATAGACTATTTGATCATTGGTGTTATCTTTCTATAAGATGATCTCACCATTCTCAGTAACGTGGTCATAAGTAACACTCACTTGAGACACAATACTTCTCTCCTCTTAGAACGAATTTACAAATTATGGCCACCAGATAAAAATGCTCTGCATTACATTATCTTGCATTACACCTCTGAGCTTACAATTTACTCTCCAATGGCTTGACAGGGGAAGAGAAGCACTGAGGCTCCATCTGGAGGCCACAAATTAGTCATCCCATCCTATTCAGTTTAGGAAAAGAAGGGACACCTTCCTCCAAATTCTCCTTCCAAGCCCTGGAAGGGAGTACAAAGACCTAGGAATCAGTATATGACAATATGTAAGTAGAAAGGGGTGTATTACACCTCTAGTCTTTCACAAAAAGGCTGATATCATCTTGCCTCTTAGAACAATAACATTTGTAGCCTTTCAGTTATTTGTGGCTGAAAGGCATCCTCCATTTCAGGGATGGAGAATCTTCTGCCCATGGGCCATTTCTGGCCTGCCTGGGGTCCCAATCCAACCCTCTATGGTTCCACACAGTGGCATTCCTCCTTTCTCAGCCCCAACAACTGATTGTTTCATGGTTTCCCAGATCTTATGCAGCTTTTTCCCTATTCTTAAAGGTTGGAATGCCTCTCCTCAGGCTTCGTTACTGGCAGTAAGAGCTAGAGGGAGCAATTCTATGGCCCCTAGACAGAGTGTGAGTTTGGATGCCCCTATCCAAGGTCAGAGACAGCAATCCAACCTCAGAGCTGGGAATTGGAGCTTCAACCCCTTTCCCCGCATCCATGCGGGAAAGAACCACACTGGTTGCCCTCCAAGGATGGAGAAAATCAACCTCGGATGGGGGGAAGGGGTGTTTTGGAGGATACAAGCCAGGATATCTGCTGTCTCTCCAGCCTCCTTCCCTCCCCCTCTGAAATGCTCCAGCTGGACAGGCAAAAAAGCCCATTTAGCAAAAACAACGCAGGGTGCGAGGACAGGGAGGTGAAGATTGCCATGGTCAGCATAGGATGACCGTAAGCCTCTGAGTTCAGGGGCTTAGGATCATCACGAGTACAACCCATAGGACTGAGCTCTTCAGCTACAATTTTCCCGTCCATTTTGCCTTTGGCTTTGCCCCCTTTGCCTTCAGCCCCACGCACCACTGGAATGTGGCCCCCACCCAAGGGGTTCTCCAAAATGAAATTCAGCTCTCATGCTTAACAAGGTTCTGCGCTATTTGAAGGCCTCCCCAGTCCAAGTCCAGTTTAAAAATCAAGAACCAGCAGGAAGGAGCAGCAGGGAGTTGGAGGTAGCCCATCAACACATCAGCAGTGAGTACCCAGGCAGCAGGCTCAGCGGGCACACCAGTCACCTGGTGGTGTGACGTATTTCTGTTTAAATTATAGTAGTCATTTTTAACTTTGCAGTGGTACATATAAATTAGCATATGCTAATTGTATGCAAATCTTTGCCCCCTTTTTGGTGATGCATTTCGTCTTTTAGGAGATGCTTAAGTGGACACCTTAGGAGGAAGCTGAGCTTGCTGATGGCAGCTGCCCCACTGGAGTGTCCCTCGCCGTCCCATTGCTCTTTCTCCCAGATGGAGTGGGGAAGGGGCTAAATGGAACAGAGTGGACATTCTCCAACTTCCCCCATGTGCATATTTTATGGGGCCTCCATGTCAAAAAAAAACAACAAAAAACCCCTTTGCAGATCAACCTGTGGTTCCAAGGTACAGCAGAGTAAGTATTTATTTGTGTACTTACTGTCCCCGAACAAGAAAATATCTACAGTTTTATTCAGGGAGAGAAAAAGAAAGATCTTTTGAGTAAGTTCCTTAATAGCTATTCTGGTTATATATAATCTTTTAGAAAGCATCAAATTATGTCTTCTTCAGTCCTACAATTTCCATCTTGACATGGGATTCAGACATCTCTCTTAGCAACTTTTCTACAGGGAATTTGGATGACTGATAAAATTGAATAGGAAAATTGATACAAAAATCATTTCAACTTGTACTATTGGTAATAGATCAAGCATCTATTCTGACCTTTGCAGGAGGTCTGCTAGTGTCTCCAAAGAATAACAGCCATGCTTATTTAAGACTGAAATATTGAACCCACTGAAAGTGTCACAGCCTGACTGTAAGACTTGCTGTGCTGAGCACATGAATATTCAGGATGGCTTACACGCCAACAGCTACACCGGTACACTGCCACAAAACATCACTACTTACTAAATTTTTATCTCACATTTCCTCTGAGAAGCTCAAGACAGTATACACACACCCCATTTTATTTTCACAACTATCCTGTGAGGTAGGTTAGGGTACGGGCTCCCCAACATGTACTGATTGTGGGAACAAATTGGAATTTCGCAAGACTGCTATGGGCACTCTCACAAAATGGCTGCCATGCAAGGCTTGCCTGTTCATAAAATAGCTGCCATGGTGGGCGTGGCCACAAATTTTTCAGGAAAGACAAAAAAAAAAAAGTAACTTGCCCAAGAACCTAAGTATAAGACTGAGGTAGGGGTCTGAGCTCCAAAACACAAAACCACTTTTCTGAACTCAAAGATGGCACCAGAGGGCAGCTGTTTGTTTTGCAATATGCCAGACTCCCTGTTTTATAGTCTTTAAAAAAAATCTTAATAAAATAAAAATCAGGACAGGGGGCCTGGTGGGCATCAAGAGAAGTGTATGGGCAGTGGGCACCACAGTGGAGTTCCCAGGGTCAGGCTGAGAGATGATGACTGGTTCAAGGTCACTCAGTGAGCTTCATGGCTGGGTAGGGATTTGAACCTGAGTCAAGCCAGTTCTAATCCAATGCTTAGCAATTACGCTAGTGCAAAGATTTGGTGTGCCACATGGCTTTAGATTAGGGAGGCAGGGAACATTTTTTACCCTGAGGGCCACATTTCCTCATGGGTGACCTTCCAGGGGCTTCATGGCATTAGTGGGTGGGGCCAAATCCAGATACATGCCTCATTCATACATCCAGCCATCCACACACACTCACACACGCACACACACACACACACACACACACGGAGAGCAATGCAGAAATTAGCAGTTAGATCTAGTTCTACTTCTGCAAGAGACTACTTTAAAAAAAACAAACCTGGCACAAATAATGGGTTAGATCTACACTAAGTTGATCACACTTTAGTCCAATTAAAATTGAGCTAGTTGTCATGACTAACTCATCCCCTTGATTTCAATGGGGCTACAGCATGACGCACATGGTCTGGATCCAGCCCAATATTTTTAAATGAAACAAACTGTCTTTAAATATAGCTTGCTATCAAATTATGTGGCACCATTGTGATATGGTAGCACAGCCTTAGGTGCAGCCAAATGCCAGAAAAAGCATTGGTTAAATAAGGCTTGTGTTCATGCTAGTTCACTATTACCATAAATGAGAAGAGGAAGAGGAAGAGGAAGAGGAAGAGGAAGGAGGAGGAGGAGGAGGAAGAAGAAGAAGAAGAAGAAGAAGAAGAAGAAGAAGAAGAAGAAGAAGAAGAAGAAGAAGAAGAAGCAGCAGCAGCAGCAGCAGCAGCAGCAGCAGCAGCTTCATTTCTCTAACTTCACACTCCCTCTTTGACAAAGCCAGACAGACCAAGCCTCATCAAATTAGATTTTCAGGTTCAGTTGTCTTTGTATTCCAAACATACAAAACTACTCTTGCCTACAGTAGAGCACAGTTAATTCCTCTCATTAAATGAAATGCTTTTTGCTCATTTTGAATCTTCATTTGCCGTAAACCATGGCCTAAAGTGTCCCACAAGGGTTTCTCTGAAATGGCTTTAAATTTGGTGTAAATGGCACACGTGATGCCAGTAAGGAATACCTGTTTAATGCCACCGACACTGTAGACACATTGTAAAAGTTCAGCCATTTCAGCGACTGCTTTCTCTGTCTCCCAAGGGAGGCAATCCTTGACACTCCAAATAAGCTATCTCCTTCCTCAATAAATGCTAAATAATTGCATCTCAATTCTGGTGTCTCTTTACATCTATGCAAAAAATTATTGTGGATGTTTATTTAGGTATGCCACCCTTGTATCAGCTTTATTGGCTGCGACTAGAGGAAAATGAGCTACCTGACCTTTTTGGTGGCTGGCAGCTTAGGAGCAGAGAATGCCTTTCCTTTACACTAGCACTTGTTTTATAGGAGATAAGATCATTTCTCTTTGAAAACCAGGACCAGGATTGTATCATTGCTGCTATTATACAGGCAGGGACTATATTTATATACATTACATCACAAACCAAGCCCTGTGTACAGATGGGTAATGAGGATGCTGATTGGTGTCCCAAACAGATAGCTGATGGCTTCAAGGAAAACCTATTCCTTTTCATTAGAAGCATTGGGGGGGGGGGAAGGAAAGTATTTTAATTGTCACAGAGGTCATGCAACTGATGATAGGAAACACTAAAGAGGAAAAGTACAATATGTGATACTGGTCTGCTTAAGACTTTCCCGCCCCCCCTTGGGATTCAAATTTGTCCTGAACTGAATATGTTTAACATATGCTGTGCTTCCTATTGCATTTATAACAAACCTGTCTCTGTACCTTGTGGCTGACTATGCTTCTTATCAAGGTAAAAACGTAAAGTTAAACCTAAAGTTTAACCAACTTAAAAACGTAGAGTGAGATTCTGCCCTCAGTTCTCTGTAGGGAGCAAATAAGGTCTTTAACTTGAAGGAGGTGACCTGATATTATCCTCTTAAGGGTTTGTGTTAGTGGGCAGGAGATACAAAGGCAGCAGACCCTAGGCTTCCCCCATGGTCTCATTTCCCAGTTGCCAAAGCTAACTTGCTAAGGCAGGGGTGGGCAACCTTTTTTCTGTCGAGGGCCGCATTCCCTCGTGGGTAAGCTGTTGAGAGCCATATGTTGGTGGTAGGTGGAGCCAAAGCGAAAAGTGAGTGGGTCACCCCCTTTCCCTTTCTCATTCTGCTGCCTCCTCTTCCCTCTTTTTCTGCCACCCCCTTTTCCTCCCCCCTCTCTCCGTCTCCTTCTTCCTTCCTGCCCAACAGACTGCCAGGGAAGGAACAGATGGCTCTTGCTAGAGGGCTGGACTGATTGTATACAGAGGGCTTTGGGAAATAAGTCCAGGGGACACATGAAATTAGGCTGTGGGCCTCCGGCTGCCCACCCCTGTGCTAAAGAGATTGTGAGGTGAAAAGGAACATGTGTGAGATAAAAGTGAGGGTATGGGAGAAAGAATTGGAAGAAAGGTCTGTGTGTGTGAACAAGAAAGAGTATGAGTACCAAAATCGACTTTAATAGAAAAAATAATAATACCCAACTTTTTATTTATATATAATATTTCAGTTGGCATAGCCATTCAACTTTCTTTAAACTCCCTAGCATAAGGTTTCATATTAGATTTGTTGAAATGGGAAATAAACCTCATTATTCAAGTTTCAATATATAAATTGGCTATTTATACAAATTCACAGTCCCCTGAGCATATTCAGTGCAATTCAATGTAGCCATTTGTCCTGTTTATCCACACTTCTTAGTACTCAGTCAGCCATTCTGGATGCTTCCCAGTCATTGGGCTTGTAGCCCCAGTTCAGTCCCCAGCAAGAAACAAATTATCTCTCTCTCTCCCTGTGTGTGTGTGTGTGTGTGTGAAAGAGAGAGAGAGAGAGAGAGAGAGAGAGCTGCTGTAGATTCTCCCAGGTTGGCTTCTCTTCATCAGGAATTTCATTTAATAAAAAATTCTGATAAAGAGAAATCATCAGGAATGATGATGAGGTGCTGCATCCTCCTCTGCCTTCTCAAGTTCAGTTTCTTGGAAGGTTTGGGTGGGGGGAGGTACGAGGTGAGCACTTTCCGTGTGTTAGAATGAAACATGCCGAAAGCCCTCAGATTCAACTTCTTTCAGGGAGAACAGAGTGACGACGACGACGTTCAGAAGTAGGACTAAACTCCATCCCTCATTGTAATATACAAGTAGGGCGGCCCTGGGTCCTCTTTTGCAGAGGACAGTCCTCTGTTTGAAGGGCTGTCCTCTCCAATTCCGGTTCAAAGATAAACCACCATAAGAATTGTTGCCCATCATCAACAGTTAGCACCTGGATGGTAGACTGAGCATGCAGGCAGACGAGTCACCTGGTCACAGTCTTCCACACTATTTTGAGATGGACTGTACTCCATTTAAATTGCAATAATTATTCCTAAACTTGCAAACACTGGGCTGTTTGTTCCCCAGCAACCCAGAGTTCTGGGTTCGGACATCATGGTAAATGGGTTGTTTGTCTCAGTGGGAATGGGTGGGCAGGACCAGGACACAGCACACTGGCTCGCTCCCACTTGTTCATGACTACCCGGGGTTTGTTTCTTCAACCTCGGGTATCCATGACATGCAAACTGGGTCAATGTATCTCAAGGAGCTCTTATCCTTGTATGCATCCCCGCATGCTGTATTTTCAGAGTACATTATTTCAATTACAAGGCCTAAAACATTTATCACTTCCAGACAAAGAAAAATGATCTTGTGCTTCAAACTGCAAGGTTTTTTTTTTAATGTGTTCATCAGAATTAACTATCCTATGGCTTTTTGTTGAATATTCATAAGATTCTGTCTGCCTGCTCAATAATGATATTCCATTAATATGGTATGAATAAATGAAAACAGTAATTATAGTTTTATTCTTTATTTTTCAATTTACAGTTTGCTTTGCTTCACCAACATCAAATTATCATGTTTGGAGTGGGGGAAATCAAATGGCAGTTTGTTACGTCCATCCAGGGTGTAGACAGATGAGAAAGTCTAACCAGGATAATTTAGTGGGTACAGTGTGGTGGTAGTGCCTTTTTAGTGACCTCAAGAAGTTACCCTCCATCTATTGCAATGGAGAACAATCCACAATGCAGAAAAGCATGTTCTGTGAATCTGTTTTGCAGATTTAAGCATGATACATTCAGGCATCTTGACAATATATCTGTAATGAATTATCTTCCATAGGGGATGCATCTGATCCCTGAAGCATACATGTAGAGAATGTCTCAGCCAGGGCAGGTCACCATTGTGGCTCACTGTGACACAAGCCATTTTGGCAACCAAAGTGATCAAGGGCCTGGAGCAATTCCCCTATGAGAAAAGGTTACAATGTTTGGAACAGTTACAGTGTTTGGGGCTTTTGGTCTTAGAAGAAAGGGGAGCAAGGGAGGACATGGAATGCATGGTGCGGAGAAAGTGGATAGGGAAAAGGTTTTCTCCCGCTCTTATAATACTAGTCCCAGGGTCATTCAAGGAAGCCCACTATGGGAGCCACTACTAATGGCTAGCCCCAGGTCCCATTGTGGCCTTGATCCGGTCCTGGTTAGGACTCCCAGTTTTTTTCTAGAATAGAGATAATAAACCAATAATGATATGAAACCATTCTATATGGCTCCCTGTTTCATCTACTTCAGATTCTAATCACCTCTTTCCTATTCTTGCAGGGTGATTTCTAATACTGGATATGGTAGGTCGTTCTCAAATTCTACAGGCATGACTTTCCCTAGGATGCTTCCTGCAGACCTTATGATACTTCCTGTAGGCCAGTGTGGCGTAGTGGTGAGAGTGTTGGACTGGGACTCAGGAGATCCGGGTTCTAGTCCCCGCTCAGCCATGAAACTCACTGGGTGACTTTGGGCCAGCCTAACCTACCTCACAGGGTTGTTGTGAGGATAAAATGGAGAGAAGGAGGAGGATTATGTAAGCCGCCTTGGATTCCTTGCAGGGAAAAAAAGGTGGGGTAAAAATATAATAAATAAATAAAATAAATAAATCTATGTGTCCTGGGCAATAGTCTGAACTTGGACTGTACTTCCATATTCAAGTCTAAAACTGGATAATGTCTGGATGGGAGATTGTCTTAAGGTTCCATGTATGCCATTCTGAGTTCCTTGGAGGAAGAATGGGGCACAAAGGTTAGCAATAAAGCAAATAACTAAACATGACTGAAAACATGGATGGATACTGCTGAAATGTTGGAAGCAATTAAGTTTTTCTAGCAGTGCATGGTCATTTCCTAAGTATTACAGGATGATATGCCAGAGCAAATAGTTACATGTAAATTGCTGTACCTAACCTAACCATAAAGAGACACACTTCCTATGTTACACCTTAAAGTCCAGGATATATCTAGTATCTTGGAAAGACATGCAATGAACTGGCTTGCATGTTATGATAAGCCACCATGGGTTAATTAACCCACAAGACATGCCCGGCTGCCATTTTGAATATGCAAGCTGCAGCGGGGGCATGCAATGGCTTGTTGTGTCATGTGAACCTGGGCATTGTGGGTTATTTGAGGGTTAAACAGCCTCAGATAACTTGCATAATTTGCATATTCAAAATGGTGGCTCAGAGCCATGTGGGTTAACCCACGGTGGGTTATCGTGACATGCAAACTGAGTAAATACATCTTAGAAAAAGTCACACACATATGAAATGAAGCAAGTCATCTATTCTGAAGTTCTCTTGAAATGCTGGAAGCCACACAACCAATGTATTTTATGCATTTTCTAAAATATGGAAGTAAATCAATGCCTTCAATTTACAAAATTAGAACATCCCCTCAGTTTTGGTTTTCAAACTGAGTGGAATTATTTGATGATGATGATGATGATGATGATGATGATGATGATGATGATGATTTGCAACTGTGTATAACTTTCCCCTGACTTTTAAGAAAATGAAAAACAGCTGTAGGAGTGCAATTTTGAGTGTAGCACTAGTAGGAGGAAAGTAATTTGTAGGAGAAGAGCCATTTGACACTTAAAGCTGCTCCCACTTCAGAGCCCTCCATCTATCTTGTTGCCAGCAAGACCCAGGCAAGGCAAGGCAAGCAGAGGACAGAGGCTTTTACAGCTTCACATCCTCTGATTTTGTTATTTGCATCTCCCATCCAGCTGAATTACCTCTCAGTGGGCAGGGATGGGGGTGGAGAGGCTCTCCTTCCCTGCCCTCTATCTTGCCCCCTTTTCTCCCTCCCTGACCCGCTTCTGCTGCGGTGACCTGGAACAGGAGCCGCCGTAGAGCTGTTAGTGGGTGAGGAACCCACTGCTTGAATTTCCCCATCCTTAGGTCTTAGCTGTGTATACAGCCTCAGGGTGGGTGGAAATGCAATATCCTATGCCCCCTGGGATGCCCTTCCATGAGCCATAGGAAAAGCTCTGCCCACTGCTTTTCTCTTAGCTGGGGAAAAGATGCAGGGAACTGTCTGAGTCCTGCAAACAAACAAACAAAACCTGGGCTCATTTAGGGCTACAATGGGTTGGTGAAGCTAATATTTTCATGCAGGAAAAAAAAAGATTCAGGATCTCTTTGAATCCTTGGAGAAGATTGTCACACCTGGCAAATTAAAATTAATTGGATATTGATTACAAATGTATTGCTTCTTTTCTGGGTCTCCAAATTGTCTCTAGGAAAGTTCACACATCTGTAACTCATGATCAAAGTGGAAGTCTGGAATGGCTAAATGGATTAGCATGCATATGGTGAAGAAGTGTGGTGTCTGAGAAAAGAAGAGTGATATGCATCCTATCAATTACCTTTTGGCATCTCTGGTAACTAAACATATGAATTTTGGAATCTTGATAATGGTAGTTGGTTACATCAGATTATTTTCATATGCATCTAGTGTATTTGTTATGTCTTACAGATATAAACTATGCCTCGATGAAATAGCAGTTTTATTGGTTCTAAATTGGTGTGTGTGTGTGTGTGTACACGCACACACACGCATGTTTACATAATATGCTGTCTAAAGCTTCTTTTTTTTCAATGAATGAATGAACATTTTTCACTAGAAAAAGTCACATATATATCTGAAATACCGGTATATATTTAGGTGGATCTCTAGTGTGGTTCAGGTTCAGAGTATCCAGAGCATAGATATTCCTTCCCAGACTTTATGTAGATACCGTACCATGAATTTAAAAGGATGGAGAAATGCCCAGTTATTATTTTACTGGAGATCATTTCTATGGAATAGCACTTACTTGGGAAATGGCGCGGGGGTTGGTCTCATCTGGACAATCACCTAGAAAATGTAAAGTTACAAATAATAATAGTGTTGTATTTTGAGAAAGTACAGAATTGGATGGATATATGTTTCAGTGCCTTTGAGTCCAAGAATGTAGTGGTTATAAGCCAGACTAGATGTGATATGCAGTTCCATGTCTAGTTTTCCCCAACTCTTTAAAAATATGCAATGCTGTGATTAGGAGCAGGAAGAGCAGCGTTGATAGCAGCTGCTTATGCTTACCCCTTTACTCTCCCAAAAATTGTCTCCCCCTGCAAAGCTATTTTCCCATCCAGAGGTGGGTGGCAGGAATAGTATGAGCTGAGCAACAGGAGTCCTGATTCAAAACTCACCTTGGTTTACAAACTCATGGGTCAAACTTTTGCTGACCTCTCATCTTACTGGCCTAGTTTTACAGAGCTGCTTTAAGGATTACGGAGACAGAATAAATGAGTACTTTAACACTCAAAAAGCAGCATATAAATGCTAAGTATATTATTGTTATAGTTTTTGTATGGCTGAAGAATTCACTTGTATTATATTAAAAGTCTGTGAAAAGAAGAGGAAAGCAGGACTTACAGAATGTTTTAATGGAAGTCAAAATAAATGTTTTGAATGT
>CM037880.1:143895598-143938098 GCA_021292165.1 Shinisaurus crocodilurus
TTGGGTTAGTCACTGCCTCTCAGCCTAACCTACCTCACAGGGTTGTTGTGAGGATAAAATGGAGAGGAGGAGGAGAATTATGTAAGCCACCTTGGGTTCCTTTCAGGAAAAAAAGGCGGGGTATAAATATAATAAATAAATAAATAAATAAATAAATAAAAGATTCAGATCATAGAGTTGGAAGGGGCCTACAAGGCCATCGAGTCCAACTCCCTGCTCAATGCAGGAAATTAGAGGTGGGGTCTCCCATCCAAGTAATAACCAGGCCTGACCCTGCTTAGCTTTCCACGCTCAGACAAGCTGAGCCAGCCTGAGCCACAGGCCTGTGGGGTGGTCCACTTCCATCAGTGCAGTTGATCCAGTGTGACTCTGGATCCAACCCATTAGGAATAAAAACCCAAAATTAAATTTGAAATGGTGTACAATTCGTTACTTTTTTCTATCCAGTTTTAATTGTGTAGTGAGTGTGTTGCATTTATCAGTGAGTGCAAAGCTTGAATAAAACATGTATATACAATTTTTGACATATCTGTTCAAATTAGCATTCTTTTGAAGGTTCATTCCCCCCCCCCGCCCCGGTAGGATGAAAAAGATTTCATGATGATTAAGGCCTGTTCACATTCTTTTTTAACATGTTGACGTTCTTAATTGGTCACTGAGTCTGACTACACATCATCACCTTTGTGGTGTGAAAAATTCAAAACATAGAAAATATTTCATTTCCACATTCAGGGAGCAATCCTAAGGGCACATTGAAATTGGCTGAGGGGCCATCGGTAGCAGAAGTGTCGATCCGCCAGTGGAGAGGGAGGTTCACCTTCAAGGTGTCTGCACTTGCACCCTGAAGGCCCCCAATATGTCCACGGAAAGCTCTGCAGGCATAGATGTACCAGCAGTAGGCCCCAAAAGGGGCATTCCATGGGCATGTCAGGGATGGGTTTGGATCCATAGGATCTAAAGCCACCTAATTCCCCCAATGTACCCATGGTCCATGGATTTGGCCTGAAACTGTACCAGCCCTGGAGCTGGTGTATTTGGTTTCGTTCTTGTTGTTGTCAATTGGAGGAGGGAAAGTGATAACAGAACACTAACATGGAAAAGAAAGAAAAAAAGCCATCTCACGATCTGACCACAGTGAGGTGACGGCGCTATGGATGTGATGGGTGCTCCGCCACAGATCTCTCCTGTCAATAAATAAACATACTGTAAAATCATTTTTTAAAGCTTGTTAAGAAAAATCAGTGAGGAGTGAGAGATGGACAGGTTGTTAGATTTATGTGAAACCTTTTTCTTTATATTGTTCCCCTCCTTTCCACAAGCTTACCTCTGCCTATAATTTCCTCAGACATCTTCCTCTACCTTCCCCTCCAACTCTTTCTCAGGTTCCTGCTTCTCAATACACTACAAATTGGCTATTCCAATATCACATGACAGGGGAGTGAATTTTTCCAGTTGTGTGGGGAGATCTAAAACTCTGTGGTTTTAAAACATTTCTAAAACATAAGCAGCAGAATGATCATGCAAGCTTATAGGGTAATGCCAGATGAGTAGGCTGCATCACCCCCTATGTAGCTCCATAGTTCGCTCAACAAGATCTGCCATGGACGGCCTTCTCCCTGTCCCATCAGCCAGAGAAACCAGGCTGGTGGGGACTAGGAGGAGGACCTTTTCTGTGGCAGCCCCCAATTTCTGGAACTCTCTCCCCAGTGACCTCCGCCATGCCCCTTCCTTGATTAGCTTCCGCCGGGCATTAAAAACGTGGCTTTTCAGGCGGGAATATGGGGTGGGTTAGGATTTTTAAGTTTTGTACTGTTTTTAATTGTGTTTTATACTGTGTGTGTGTGTGTGTGTTCCCCCCCCCCTTGTATTTTATTGGACTGTACATCGCTCAGAGTGGCTGGATGTCTGGCCAGATGGGCGATTCATAAATATAATAAATAAATAAATAAATAAATAGTTGAACTTCATGGCATGCAGTATTCTCCATTGCTCCTTAACTTATTTTATTTACTTGTATGACACTGTGTTGTAGATTTTGTTTCCTGTTCATTTAATGTATAGGTTAGTTTTTTTATCATTTCATTTTTGTGACTGTTCAGTCCACATCTCTGCTACCATATATTTGAGGTTGTTTGGAAATTTGCATGTGGTTTTTTAAAATAAAAAAGTATAAATAAAAAAACCTTTTGTTTATTTATTTTTTTAAAGAGATGCTTGCCCTTTTTTTGAACTTTTATGAATTTGAGTCAGAGAGGTTATTCTAATAAGATGTAGTGGCCATTTTTTTCAATATGTTCCTACATACATACTACATACATACACAGAGATACATAAAAGCTGCTCTTGCAAGTGGTTAATGTTGGCACAATGTACCTCTTGCAAAATCATCCTTCTTATCCATGACTAAAAGAAAAAATCACAACGTACAGTTTTCCAGTTCAGAGAAGAGCAGCCTGAGCCATGATCTCTGGTGAGCTTGAATAGGTTCAGGGTTGACCCTATCATGAGGCAGAGTGAGGCAATCGTCTCAGGTGGAAGATGCTTGGAGGCAGCAGTGGCTGTCCCAGCCATTCTGCTCTCTTGGAGGACAAAGCTCTGTGTGCCTCACAGCCTGCCCTGCACTTCCTAAACTAGCCTGCTTTCCTCAGGTGTGATAGAGTACCCTGTCCTGTTGCCAGTGTTAAAATAAGGTTCCAGTCCAGTTGGTTTCTATACCTGGAATAGAAGAGACACCATTTTGTCCTTTGCCTCAGGCAGCAAATTGTCTTAGGCTGGCTCTGAGCAGTTTATGTGGGAGCAGGCTGGCTTTTTATTTTTACTTTTTTGTGAAAATCAGTTCTCCTGCAAATCAATAATACTCTTAGAGGCAACTCAGAGATATGTGTTTTTTCAGACTGGTTTGGGGATTCCACACACCCCTTACAAACACACACATACCTGGTTCAATTCAGCATAAGGTCCAGCTTTTATTATTTAATTTACCTGTGGGGCACTGGATGCTTCATTCCAGTTCACACACACTGGTCAGGGTTGTTTGTACAGAAATTCTTTCATTTAATTCTAAAAATACCATGTTAGGGTGGGGGTGGGGAAATGGATTTATAGCCACTTGGCAGAACATGGGGTTAACAGGCATGCATCACAACAGCATTTTGTCAGCAAGAGACTTTATGGCTTTCAAGCAATAAATCATAAAACTTTCCTATTTCTAAACATTTTCAGATAAGGGGAGTTTGGAATCAAATCAATTTAGGTTTCTATACGCAGGTTCCAATCTTTCTAACCAGGGACAAACATGCTGTCCTTGTCAAATCATTTCAACGTGAACCAACTGAAAATTTATTATCTTATAAGACCATCTATGCCTTCCCCCAGCTTTCATTGAAGACTACAATGAGATGTCCACACTGGTTTCTACTATTTTATTGTAGACAAGTTAAACAGAGAGGTACTTGTTTAAGCATTCATATATGTGTCACAATACTGCCTACTTTAATTTAGGACCACTATAATGGGGAGATGGCTTGCTACTACTTATTACACATTTCAATATTTGTGTTTCTGCAGAACAAACTATGTATATGCTTTCAGTGCTGCTTTGTATTGAATATTCTTATGTACAAAAGATCCCATGTTATTAGAATCTTGGTTATTTGAAATATCCGTGTCTTCTGATTAACCATGTTTCATGTAACTGAAGATTAGAACTCCCAATATGAACTTTAAATAATTTGGTGTTCTCCATTTCTATGGGCATAAATGGGTTCATACAGTTATACCTTTCCAAAGATGCTTCAGGTGTTGTTGGCTTACTATCAGTTACTACTGATACAGACGGTCAATATGTTTTTTTAATTATTATTATTATTATTATTATTATTATTATTATTATTATTATTTTATTTTACCCCGCCTTTTTTTCCTGCAAGGAACCCAATACATTTTATCACCAAATACATTTTTTTTGCAGTTGTGGATTTCCATATTGCTAGAGTGGCCTATTCATTTTTTGGTAATGAATGTTTGGCTGCCCACATCATGATCCAATGTGTCCAAGAGATCATGCTGTGGTTGTTGTTTTCGATAAGGTTCTCTGGAATTTTCTCTTTGGAAAATGAAACTAAAGAAACATTATGTTATCAGAAACATGGGCCTTTCCCAGGAAATGGAAGATATTCATCAATGTCTCCCTCCCTGTCTATGATGTTTAGTACAAGTTATCCCTATCCTCCTGACATCAATATACTGTCTCCCACACTCCACTTCACTGGCTGCCATTCATAGGTGCAGGGAAATGCTTAGTGTGAAACAGGCCTGTGGCTCACACTGGCTCAGCTTGTCTGAGCGTGGAAAGCTAAGTAGGGTCAGGCCTGGTTATTACTTGGATGGGAGACCCCTCCTCTAGTTTCCTGCATTGAGCAGGGGGTTGGACTCAATGGCCTTGTAGGCCCCTTCCAACTCTATGATCTATGAAATCTATGAAACAACAGAATATGGGTCAGTTGCACAATATATTTCAGAGTGGAAGAACTCAACAGGGAGTTGCCATTTTCAACAGCAGTCCCATGTTTCTTATAAAGTATAGTCTCTGCTGCTGTGGCTATCGTTCCCATTGAGCTGCATTATGCCAGCATGCATAATTTCTTGCCGCTTTTCCTCACCTCCACAGTCATTCTATTTGAACATCTGCTGAGATGCTTAAAAAAAAAAAAAAGTCAATCTATAATTACTTCCTCTATCTTTGCCACAAATTTATTTAATTAGCTTCATCGCACTATAGAATACCTCTTTAAATAAACTGGGACTTCACATTCACATCTGACAAACAAGTTTAGCTGAACGTTTGCTTTGTGAAACATGTCAATGACTGTCATCTTGTACCAGCTAGGTGCTCACACACTTCCAGTTTGGCTTTGCACAACTGCTTCTGCCGTGCTTTTCTGTCATTTTAAGGTTAGTTCCATAAGGAGTTGTAGTCCTAAGCACAGGACAATCATAAGCTGAGCTGCTCAGCACCAGATGCCCGACAAACATTAAAAAAAATCAGGGCTGGGTGAGAAACAGTGGCATGCTTGCAGAAAGCATGTTAAACTTGGCAGAGGTGGGGAATCTTCTGCGCAGATCCCCACACAGCAGCTAGCATAAATATCATCATCATCAGGCGATCACTCGTGACCGAGTAAGATTGTCTTCCAGGATAAAAGGAGGAAATTCTAAAGAAGATTGTGTAGACTCTAGCGATGGGTCCGTAAGTGACTGTGGAGGCCAATTCTAGATCCACACAGCTTCCCACAGTGAGGACACAGGTTACCAGATGGAAGATGGTCCTGTAAAGGATTCGTTTGACGTGCTTTTCGCTTAGCACGTTTCTCCCTTTCACCTTGCACTCGGGCTTCTTCAAAGTCCATGGAACCTTTGTGAAAGGCCAACCTCCATTTAGATCGTTCATGGGCCAGAGCTTCCCAGTTTTCGATGTTTATATTGCATTTTTTTAGATTAGCCTTATGAACATCTTTAAACCTCTTATATTGACCACCGATATTCTGCTTTCCATCCTTGAGTTGGGAATAAAGTAACTGCTTTGAGAGACAGCAGTCAGGCATTCGAACAACATGACCGGTCCACTGAAGTTGGCGTTGAAGGATCATTTTTTCAATGCTAGTAATCTTTGCTTCTTCCAGTACACTGGCATTTGTTCGCCTATCTTCCCACCTATCTTCCCAAGGAATTTGCAGGATTTTCCGGAGGCAACATTGATGAAATCTTTCAAGGAGGTGGAAGCGACGTTTATAGATAGTCCATGTTTCGCAGGCATACAATAAAGTTGGTAATATAATGGCTTCATAAGCCAGCATTTTGGTCTTCTTACAAATATCCTGATCCTCGAACACTCTATGTTTCATTCGAGAAAACGCAGCACTTGCAGAGCTCAAACGATGCTGGATTTCACTGTCGATGTTAGCTGTAACAGAAAGATAGCTGCCTGCCAAGATTTGTTCTTTTTTGTGACTTTATGCTGATCTAATTGCATAGGGTTGGATCCAGAGGAAATTAGTCATGCTTTAATCCTGTTGAAATTAATGGGGCTTAAGTTAGCCAATACTAACCTGTCCCATTGAATTCAATGGGACTAAAGTGTAACTAACTAACTTAGTCTGGCTCCAACCCAAAGACTCCAGTGACATTACTCACATCTAAGCCCGGAGCAAAAGTGACAGTCTTATGACTGGGCATGGTAAGATACCAAACAACCTTTACTAAGTGTTTCACATCTAAGTAAAAATTGGGACTACTTACATTTACACCACTGGTCCATTTAATAGTGATGGATATTGCAAAGTACAGCAGTGCTAACTGTAGGAAAAGAAGATGTTGATATGATGAGTGAGCAGGAATGATACTCTTATTAAATGGCTTGTCAGAAGATTCAATTACGGTATGTATATTTGTATAGTGCTAATTGTCCTTTATCTAGTCATCACATTTGATTCCGTAAAATGGGAAACTGAACTTGTAATAATCCCCTAGACATTCCTATTCCACATCCACTTGCGTATTTAGTGGTACTGTTTTCTCAACCAAAACTGTTCCCTATCCCTTAGATTTAGAGTATTTTAATGGTTACTTATTTCTTGTTAAATAATATGCAGCGATAGGCAATACACTTGTTCAGTTCACATTTGAATGAGAACTTTTGTAATTTTCACACTTTCGAACCAATATGCGAACTGAAACTTGCACTTCTCCAAGTTTTGAAATTCGTACATCTCCAAATTTTGCAATGGAGTTCTGCAATCCCGTAAATGCATACAGAAATGTGTATATTAGGGGAAATGACATTCAAAAATACATCATGTTAGGAAAAGTACTTGCACAAAATGTGTGCATTAGGCAAAACTGTGTTGCACACAACAATGCATGCAGATTTTCATACAAACAAACAAAAAATCTCAAAGTTCAGGATGAACTGAACTTAAGAACGGAAAAATGAGAAACCGAAATGGACAACTCATCCGTCCCTAATAATGTGTAATAAGGCAAGACCTCCCATCAGAAATAAAGGTGCCTAACTGATGGATCATACCTAGGCCCTTTTGTATGGTGGAAGACTCATTAATTCACAGCTGTATCAACTCTGCTATCTAATAAAGGAACAGCACACAGGCAAAGGCTTTGTGAAAGAATGTGGACATACACTTAATGTAACAAATGAAATAGATAACATTTTCACCCACACCCCAAAAACTGGTTGTTTTTCCTTTTGAAAATAGGATTAGTACAACTATTTATAAAGGCATAAGTATATAGAAAATGTCTTGCTGCTTCAAACCAAGGTCCATCAGTCCAGTAATTCATTTCCAACCGTGGCCAGTCATATACTACTGGAAAGCTCACAAGCAAGGCATGAATGGAAATAGGTGTCCTTTGAATTGTTCTTAGTAGGGATGGCCCCTTATCCCCCCCGCGTGTCCCATGGCGCTCAGCACCCAGTAGCTGTGGCGCTCGGTGGACTTCCAGGTCCATGGCGCATCACTACCGGGTCCCCGGTGCTGCATTTTGTACATAAATGCCAAGGTAAACTACCTTAAAACTACCGCAATTTGCTATTCACAGCCATTTTAAGGAAGTTTACCTTGGTATTTACAGAAAAAACGCAGCGCCGGGGACCCGGAAATGATGCGCCGGGGACCTGGAAGCTCCTTTCCCCGCGGGAAATTGGGATGAGCCGGGGCCAGGTAAGTCTTGCTGAGCTCGGGGGGGGGAAGAGCGGGGCGATTTTGCTCTGTTCCTCCCCCCTCAAAATTCTCAGCCATCCCTAGCTTAGATTCTGATCATCAGAGGTATACTGCTTTTGAACAAGGAAGTTCCACTACCTAATATGACTAATAGCTGATGATATGGCTGCCCTCCAGGAATTTGTCTAATATCTTTTTTCGAAAGGACACCATGCACTCATCAATTCCACAACAAAATGGATCCATTATAGAATGGAGAAGGTTTATGTGAAACTGAAAGTATAATACTATTCATATTTATCAATGAAGAAAACCTTTGGAAGGTAATGTCTGTCTGCAGAGGACTCTGACTAGTATCAAACATCTCTGAAGCCCTTTCAGCAATATAAATATATGAAGTCCACCAAGCCAGCAAAATCTCCACTGTCCTTTTGAATAGTCATAAAATTATATTAAATTGTTACCTTATAATTCAAAGCATAGTGGAATACCATGAGCAAAAGTGTCTTTATTTTTTTCTTCTGTTAGTTAATGAAAGTGGAGTCTTGATGGATGAGAAACACTAGACTTCATTTGCCAACAGACGTGGTTCAAAGGATCGTTCAAATACTGACAATATTTGTGAAAGTGAATCTTCCCTGTATTTAACTATAAAATATAGCTGTTGCTATTTTATATTAATAGCCTATTACTGAGCAGCATCCTCACATAATCTTTAATAATTCATTGCCACCTTCATGTTCAGCTTTAGCTATACTGGGTGCCACATTATTTACCAGTGATGAATACATTAATCTTATAGAATTAGCCTTGGCCCTGCATCATATTTGGCCTAGCTTTTAAAATATTGGCTAGGATCCAAAGGTACTCTTCTGCTCATGGAAAGACCACTTTACACTTTGCACTAAAGTGTTGCTCAAGAACAGTGAAACTGCAACAGTGTGTACAACCAGTGCCAGGTCCAGGTTTTGGAGGGCCCTTGGGCAAGACACCCTCAATGCCCCCCTCCCTCAGTGAGTCTACTTTCTCATTGCCATTGTCACCAGCTGCTAATGCTCTTCATCCTCTTTCCCATCATTGCTACCACTCACTTGCTTGACAGGCAGAGAGCCAGTGAACAAGTAGGCTGTGGTATCTACTGCTCCTCTTTCTCACCACCACCATTGTCTGGGCCAGAGTGAGAGGCAGGTGAACAAGCAGGTTGCAATAGAGAAGAAGAGGAGCAATTCCAGGGAATGACTGTCCCTGCTGGGGTGTGGGCCCTCGGCAAGTGCCCAACCATGCCTACCCTTGAAGCTGGCCCTGTGTACAATCTATTGCACAAGCAGAAACATGAGAAGTGCTCAAGAACCTATATGTTACACCACTGTATGAACAGTTGCCCAAGCATTTACAGAACACTGCCAGCAGCTATTTCCCTAATTGTTAGCTAAAGTCCCGTTGCTTTCAGTATGACTAAGTCTGAATCCAACCCCTTAGTGTTGGGAACTGGGCAGCCAGTGGCCCTCTGTTGGCACCTTGGCATGATTGGCCTGGTCAAATGGTCAAGCCAGAATTGACCTGGGGCCAGGGATGAGTTTCTGGCACCTTGCAATGCCTGTTGCATTCTGGGAAAATAAAATGGTAGCTGCCAGCAGACGGTCACCAAAAAGTACCGTACTCTGCTGCTGCTGTAGGCAGTAGCAAAAAATCAAATTTTAAAAATGCATACAAAAACTAAGGAGAGTAACAAAAATGAAGGCATTCTTAACAAATAAATAATGAAACAGAAGTAATTTTAATGAACGGCTAACAAAACAAGTTCAGTTTTTTTTTAATAATGAAAATGAATGGAATAATTAAAATTAGATTGTTGCACACTCCTAATGTGAAGTTAGGATTACAGTTTGATTACAGTTTGATCTTAACAATGATGGGGTGCTGGTGCTTGCAATGATTTAACTAGTATGCAAAGCAACTGGGATAAATCTAGTCTGATATGCTGTTTACTAGAATATATCAGTGGAGCCCCAATAAATTTGTGAATATCTTGCGACTTCTCCATGACAACATGACGGCTACGGTCTTGGACAACAACAGCTCTCATGGTACCCCATTTAAAGTGGGATCAGGTGTTAAACAGGGATGTGTTATCGCCCCAACATTATTTGCTATTTTCATCGCCATGATTTTACATCTTGTCGAGGGGAAACTTCCCACTGGTGTGGGAATTATATATCGAACAGATGGAAAGCTTTTTAATCTCAGCAGGCTGAAAGCAAAAAGTAAGGTAATTACAACCTCCGTTGTGGAACTTCAGTATGCTGATGATAATGCGGTCTCCGCACATTCAGAGGATGATCTCCAAACTATCCTAAATGCTTTTCCAGAAGCATACAGAAAACTTGGTCTCTCACTTAAGATCAAAAAAACCAAAGTGCTTCATCAGCAAGTGCAAGCTAACCCTTTGGTGATGCCATCTATCCAGCTTGCCAGGACAATACTGGAAAATGTCGATCATTTTCTCTATCTTGGCAGCTATCTTTCTGTTACAGCTAACATCGACAGTGAAATCCAGCATCGTCTGAGCTCCACTAGTGCCGCGTTTTCTTGAATGAAACATAGAGTGTTCGAGGATCGGGATATTTGTAAGAAGACCAAAACACTGGTTTATGAAGCCATTGTATTACCAACTTTATTGTATGCCTGCGAAACATGGACTATCTATAAATATCACCTCCAACTCCTTGAAAGATTTCATCAACTTTGCCTCCGGAAAATCCTGCGAATTACTTGGGAAGATAGGCGAACAAATGTCAGTGTACTGGAAGAAGCAAAGACTACTAGCATTGAAAAAATGATCCTTCAACGCCAACTTCAATGGACCGGTCATGTTGTTCGAATGCCTGACTGCCATCTCCCAAAGCAGTTACTTTATTCCCAACTCAAGGATAGAAAGCGGAATATCGGTGGTCAATATAAGAGGTTTAAAGATGTTCTTAAGGCTAATCTAAAAAAATGCAATATAATCATCAAAAACTGGGAAGCTCTGGCCCATGAACGATCTAACTGGAGGTTGGCCTTTCACAAAGGTTCTATGGACTTTGAAGAAGCCCGAGTGCAAAGTGAAAGGGAGAAACGTGCTAAGCGAAAAGCACGTCAAATGAATCCTTTACAGGACCATCTTCTATCTGGTAACCTGTGTCCTCACTGTGGGAAGCTGTGTGGATCTAGAATTGGCCTCCACAGTCACTTACATCGCTAGAGTCTACACAATTTTCTTTAGAATATTCCTCCTTTTAAAATCTCCTTTTTGTATTTTTTTTTAATCCTGGAAGACAATCTTACTCGGTCACGAGTGATCGACTGACTGACTGACTGACTGACTGACTAGAATATATCAGTGGAGTAGTTGTCATAGGCACAGTACCTTTAGGATGGTGCATGAATTCATGTTTTGCCCACATCCAACCCCTGCCATGCCCCATCTCTACCCAGAGGCTATGGACCTTTGAAAGAAACCACCAGATATCCAGTTTAGTAATATATCATACACTCAGCCTCCCAATTCTAAATTGTCCCCTAAATTCAGCATGGAAGCACAACTGTTATGATCTTCGTAAACTTTTCTCACAATTGAATTAAAGTTATAGCAAATCTTTCCTTCCCTGAAATGTAATAAAAAACAAAAAGCAAACAAAGAGAGGAAGCAAAATAAAGCAATTTCTATCTGACATTTAAGTCAGCAGCACTAGCTATCATTGAAGGATAAATCAATTTGCAAAAGCTATGGACAGATCATTACACCTAGGGCTTGAGCTGCCTAATTAAGGAAAAATGTCAAAGTTGACCTAAAATGCTCTTCTAAAATAAACGGATGGGGAAAATGTTTACAGCAACATGATGATTTCTTTTTCTAATTAAACCTTGTATCAATAAATATTATCTATAAATGGATATGTAATTTAAAGCCCCAGAGTCGGCTTAGTCTGAGGCAGCCATTTTGTGAAAAGTATATTCCCACTTCTTCTAATGTACAACTTATTTCCTTCAAGTAACAAGAGACAAAGGATAATTTGATTACTTTTTGCTCACAGGAGAAAACTTGTCTGACAGAGCTGAATGCAAAGCTGACACAACCACCCACATTGGACTTGGAGGCTCATTCAGACACTTTGTTATGGCAGATCTTGTATCATTCCTTATCGTGTTTGCCCAACATATGGTAGGTATGACTCACAAATGGACATGTTTGGAGTTCTGCGTTTCACAGGTCAGTTTGCATAACTCATATATGCATGTTTACAGTACCCGTATGTACTGTACATACAGTACCCATAATGCATATGTATGAACCCTTGGGTTCCTTGCATAACCTACCTCACAGGGCTTTGTGAGGATAAAATGGAGAGGAGGAGGAGGATTATGTAAGCCGCCTTGGGTTCCTTGCAGGAAAAAAGGTGGGGTATAAATATAATAAATAAATAAATAATATGTAGACATGGGAATGGCTGACATACCTGAATTGCTCCTTGAGGTAGCTGGCATTGCACACACTCATTTCTGTTGTCCTAATTAAAAACTCTTCTGTATGTGCCAGTTGTTTTATATCTGTTTACGAACAGGCATGCTTTTGGACTGGTTGACATTACTTCCTTATGGCACAATCCTATGGCTGCTAGACAGAGTCTAGATGGCCATAGGAGAATTTGGAGTCCCAGCTCCAGCCTCAAAAATGTGCTCTGAAGTTAGAGCTGGGACTCTGACTTTGGAGCACCCTCCCTCAGCCCTCAGGGGTGGGCAACCTACGTTCTTCAGCCTAATTTCAAAAAAATCTCTGCATGTGAGCATTTCAAACCTCTGGGAAGAGTGATCTGTTCCTTCCTTTGCTGCCACTGGGTGGGAAGGAAGAGGCAGAGAGAAATAAAGAAAGAGAACAGGAGTGACCCACCCACTTTTGGCTCTGGCCCTGGTCACCGCGGGCTTCAGCTCCACACACTGCCAACATGTGGCCCCTAACAGATTACCCTCTAGGGGGGTGGATGAAGCCATCAGTTTAGTTTTCTCCCAGATTCAGATTTTTGAAATCTCATCAAATTCTTTCTATCCTGAATATGTAGAAATTTGCAAATTTTGGTTAATTCTTATAAAAAATGAACTGAAAGAAACCCTCACACCTGTGCACTGGCCAAACTCAATACATACAGCTGTTCCTAACATGGATAGGACCATGCTGTGCCTGCCTGCTATGTAGCTATTAAAATATGTGACGCCTGACAGAAAAAAATAGGTGGCAACCCTAATTAAGCACAATAGACATGACTGATACGCAGGGATTAAAACCGAGACTTTTAAGAGGTAAGCACTCAGTAGCCCCAGTCCTGGATGGATGAATCTGTCAGTTCTGCTTACTTTCTTCCACATTCAATTTTTAAAAGGGTTTCCCCCCCCCCCATTCCAAATATGAAGAAATGTGCAGGTTTTATTAAATTCTTATCAAAAACAAACTGAAACAAAACTCTCACCCATCCCAAGGGAATGTGGACCTCGTCAGAAAAAGGTTGCCCACCTCTGATCTAAGAATTCCTGATTACTTCTTGTTGACCTCTTATCTAAGCATAAGTCCCATTGAACACAATTGGATTTACTTTCAAGTAAACATGAATAGGATGGCACATTCATTTGCTTGTGTGGAACTTACCGTATATAGCATTTCAATTTTAAAAAGACTGATAGGGCCTCCAAATTGTTGTCCATATGTATGGTGTGTGTGTGTCTTTAAAAAATTTGGTCTAAGCATCATATCCCTCCTTGGATTTTATCATTCTTTTCTTACCATTCTTTGTTTCATAAAGGAGGAGGAGGAGGATTATGTAAGCCGCCTTGGGTTCCTTGCAGGAAAAAAGGCGGGGTATAAATATAATAAATAAATAAATAAATAAATAAATAAATAAATATTTTACTCTATATTCATGTTCCTGGGGAACATGTATGTGGAGGCACTGCCAACTGTAATACAAAGAAGGGAGAGTTGTTTAAAAGAACCCCACAGTTTGAACCACCCCAACTGCCTATCTTGATTATTTATGAGAGTTTTGTTCAGTTTTTTTAATTATTATTATTATATGAACATACCAACATTTGCCCATACCTATATAGTAACTATACCACAGGGATGGACAAATTGGTCTGTTTCACTTTCTTCCACATTCATTTTTTTAAATTGAGTTCTTTCCATCCATTTTATGAAGAAAGGTGTGTATTTAGGTACACACACACACACACACACACACACACATCTTCATCTGCCAAATTCAATCAGTACAGCTATTCTGAACATGATGAAGACCATGTTGTATCTGCTTGCCATGTAGGTGTTAAAGATGAGGAGCCCACCATGAGGATATGCCATAGGCAAAAAGATGAGAAGGCTGCAATCCTAATACAGCACCACAAACATGGGATTTGAATTTAAAACCCAAGGATTCAAACCCAGACTTTTAAGAGCTAAGCACTCAAAGTGAAGCACTCACTCAAACCTCTTACAGGATTGGTGAATCTGTCAAGTTTCACTTCTCCATCTCCTACATTCTTTTTTTTTTTTAATTGCAAATTCTTTCCATCCCATTTATGAAGAAATTTCTAAATTGCTAAGTTCTCATCAAAAAATGAATGGAACACAATTTTCTACCATCCCTAAGTCAAGTACTAATATTTTAGCTATTCTGGAAAGAAGGGTTATGTTGTTGTAATACATGATATAGGGCAAGGAATACGAATAGAATAGAACTAAAAACCAATTGGAATAAGTTCCCATATAGTCAGGACATATCAGGGCTACTTCTGGCATGTTATCTATTTATTATTTATTTCATTTCTATACCTCCCAATAGCCAAAGCTATTTTTGCCATGGAGGAACATTTTCACACAAAATATATATATTTACATCTAAAATCTAAACAGATACTACATTTTGATCAATTCTTCATACAGGTATTCCACCATGGAAGAATAACGTGACAGAATTGTCTGTGAAATTGATTGGTTCCAGGGATTAATCGGAATCTTATTTTTATTGGGATTTTGTGAGTTTATGTCCTGCATATATTTCATATAGTAATAGTTTTAATTCAAGATTGCTTTGTGTACTTGGAGTGGGAAGGATACAATTTAAAATAAATGGTATCACTGCAACTCAAAGAACAATTTACTTTGGAGACATAGGCACTGTCACCACAGCAGTGAGAGCTGTTTCCTGCCATAGCAGCTATCAAGCCAATAGAAAACTACAGAACAGTTATAAGTTCAGCAGGAGTAATTACTTGAGACATCTCAACATTATCTTGATTAATAAAAAGTATGAAGATCATGACCTGTCAAGTTTCCCATAATTTAGACACTAGATCTTCATGCAGCACCAAGCTCATTTTTCTTCTTACAGGGAAGAGTAATTCAGATCAGGAATTAGCCTACCCCTTTGATTAAGCAAATTACATCTACAGTCAAGTGGGATGAGATTTTGTCTCTGTTCACCTAAAGGGAATAGCCATCCCTTCTTTAGCATTCCAAGCTTTAAACCTTTTTCCAAATAGAGATGCATACACAAAACTGAACTATTACTCGCTATAGCTGTTTTCTCAATTTCCATAAAATGAATACCAAGTGGTCAACACAATGTACTGCATATCTATGAAGCAAATGCACCAGATACCGAAATAAGTGCCTTTTGATGCCAGCACAATGTAAAGAATAGTGGTGGGCAAACTGACCCTGTCATAATTTGTAATTTGCTTGCCAAATTAGAAATCCAACATTATAAACTTGGATGGAGGTTCACTGTTATTAAGGGTTTTTGAAATATCTTTGATTTTGTCTTTTTGTGCATGCACATTACCAAAGTGCATCTTGGCAATGTGGCATGGGTAATATGGTATCACAACAACATTATATGTCATGATACATTCTGTCTCTGATTGGCTGTTGTCACATGTGATTTGCTTGCAACAGTAGATGGTCATGGAGCCACAGGTAGAGGCAGTGGCTGCAGAAACAGAACAAGCAGAAGCAGCAATAAAAATGCCAGTTCCTCACAGGACTCAGCATGTTGATGATGATATCATGGAGAGGATGGAAAAGTTCACTGCTGACTTAGTCGCGCAGATCATGCAGGTGCAGAAAACATAAATTAACTTGCAATCATTCTCAGTTTGAATTACAAAAGCATTAAGAGAGCAACCCTATAAAACTCCCCAGGTGAATGTCCCAGGGACCATAGGATAGCTTGGGAAACCTCTTCTACGGTTGGAGAAAATCGACCTCGGAGAGGGGGGAAATGGGGTGTTCTGGTGGGAGAGGAGGGGAGGAGACTGGAGAGGCCAGGATACAATTTATCCTGAGCCTTTTCCAGCCTCCTTCCCTCCTCCTCTGAAAGCACCCTCGCTAGGTGGGCTGAAAAGCCCATCCAGCAAAAATTTATTTATTTAGTTATTTATTATATTTATACCCCATCTTTTTTCCTGCAAGGAACCCGAGGTGGCTTACATAATCCTCCTCCTCCTCCTTTCAATTTTATCCTCACAACAACCCTGTATTGGCAATCAGAGGATGGGGAGGCAAAGATCACCTCTGCCAATCCTCCCAGTCCACTCTGCTGGCTTCACCTTCAGCCTGGCAGAGCACAGGAATCCCGAAAGCCACTGAGTTTGGCGGCTTCTGAGCAGTGAGGGCACATTCCATAGGATTGTGCCCTACGAGTTGCATCCAATAGATGCCCTGAAATGAATGGGACTTGTTGTACCAACATTGGCTACAAGCCTAATTTAGTTCATTGGACTGAAGTCAGCAGTTGTTATACATTTGAGAATTACAAACCTATTGGATCCAACCTACAAACTGGCTAATTTCAAATTTCAGAGGCAACGCTAGTAAAGAAGGTGCAGTCTGTAGAACTTTGATCTCTGATATGGGAATCCTACTCAATCATGGATTTATAGGGTGGAACAAGGTCACTGTTGCCCATTCGGAGCTCTCCGCCTCTAAAAGAGGAAATGAATCAGTCCTCATGAGTTTGTTTTGAAAATCCCTGGATGATGTAAGATCTGAAAATCATTTTCCACAGTAAAAAAAACACAGACTTAATAATGACAGCAATGTAAGAAAGGGTTGGGTCTAAAGTTTACAGCAGTTAATAAGCTGATATTCTTCTGCCAAAGGAGACGAAAGCAATGGTACTTCTAGAGGCAGAGATCTTTAAGCGATAAAAACATTCTGCTTTAAAAGTACATTTGTTTATATTACTAAGTGTCTCCCCTCCTGGTCTGCCATACACTGCTACCCCATCAACACAGTCACAGTCTAGTAGAAGATTAATATTTCAGAACTTGTCATGGCCAGTTTCACTTGACTCTGTCACTGCCTATGTCTGACAAGCTATTTATCATGCTGCTAAGTGTCAGCATTAAATTATCCCTGCTGTTATGACAGCAACATTATTCATCAGGATTACAGCCTCAGTACAAGGCTGCTTATAGCCGTTACCTTCTTCTTCTGGGCTTTATCGATCTCCACTGTTTCCATTAAAAATGAAAAGCCATACCACATGAATGTTCACATCCTGCATGTTGATTTTTTTTTTTTAATTTCCCTGTGAAGATGGGGAGCAACTGCGGCAAAATGGTTCCAACAAGGAAGCGACCTGTGGGCATGAGTGCAACCATGTCGACAAGACAAGAGTGTTTGGGAATGAGAGCCTCCCACAAGCCGCTGGCAACAGGTTTGCTTTGGAAGCTCCCTGATGCTGTCTTCAGAGGAAAAGACAACATGAGCCACATGGAGATAATAACCTCATGCCCCCCCCCCCACAGCAGGCAGGTCATGTCTTCTTCTAAAAGTAATGCTAAACACATAATTGGGAATCACTTCAGTGCTTTTAAAAATATGAATAGCAGGTCCACGGCGAGTGATTTTCAACAGGACCACAGCATGCAGGGACGAGAGGTTTAACTCTTTCCTCTGTGGTATGGTCCTGTCAGAAAGCCCCTTCTTCCCATGCCTGCTATCAGCCACTGCAGGGGTGTAAAAACTTTTTTCATCCTGAGGGCCAAATTCCATTTCAGAGAAGCTCTCAGAGGCCGCATTCCAGTTGTGGGTGGGACCAAAGGCAAAAGAGGGCCAAGCCAAAATGCCAAAAATGCCAGCACCTTTTAGCTTAAAGCTCTTACTGCCAGTAACGATGCCTTTGAAGAGACATTTTGAATTGGGGGGGGGGAATATGCAAAAGGTGGGAAATCACCCAAGGATCAGCAGTTGGGGGAAAGGTGATGGGGCTGGGGAAGGGGGATATTATGGCCACCTGGGAAGCTCTGACTGCAGGGCCATCTTGGGACCTCAGGCAGGCTGGATTTGGCCCGTGCACCTGAGGCTCAACACCAATGGGAGCTTCCCGTCTAGAGCTAACAGCAGGCTCACAGGGGTCGATTATTATTGGGACAACAGTGGGGGAGGAAAGAGATAAATCTCTCCTCCTCACATCCTGTGGCCCTGACAAAAGTTGTCAGGGAGAGGGGGGTTGCTGTATCTGGTAGTATTTTTTTTAAGAAGAAGAAAAACACATCGCTGATGTGATTCCCAGTGATGTGTTAAGTATCACATCTAGTTTGGCCTGAAGAACAGTTTTAAAGCATGGACAGGGTTGCCAAGAAATACTGTCTTCTGATGGTAAAGGCAGTTTGTTCTGCAGATGGGATTTTAAATGGCTTGCCAAAAGGAAAGGTTCTCTCCCACTAAGAGAACCCATGCCTGTACCCAGGACCAGCCCTACCATCAGGCAGAGTGAGGCAGCGACCTTGGCAGAAGATGCAGGGAGTAGAAGCGGCGGTGCATTGGAGGAGCTGCATGTATGCCCCCTAAACTAGCCTGCTGCAGTGGAGGCAGACAGCATTAAAGTAAGATTCAACTCCCAATTTGGTCTGTTTCTGTACATGTAATGCTGTGGGGGGGACGGGACACCATTTTGTTCATCTCAGGCAACAAAACATCTTGGGACACCCCTGCCTGTATCAGCAGCTGGTAGGAATTTGCAGCGCAGCTTCAGAAACTGTCCAAAAATAGGGTTGATCCAAAAGGCAATCCAGAAGGCATTTTAACGTTCGCCCAATAACAAGGAGTACAATTTAATTACCTGACCTCCATGATGCTCACCTGCCCCTGTAGTTAAAACTTAGGCATTGTCTTAAATATTCACTTTGAAATATGTTATTTGCAATATAGGGCACAATCCCATATATGTTTAGGCAGAAAAAAAGTCCCACAACTCCCAGGATTCCGCAGCTGGCTGGGGAAGGGGAATCCTGGAAGTTGTCGGACATTTTCCATCTAAACATACATAGGACTGCACCCTTACTTTCTCTTAAGCCCTTCGTATATTTTGATAGCTGAAGCAGGTGCAGGTGGTCACTGAATGTCCTTTTAAGAGACTGATTGCTACAAGATATTGGACACCCCTCTGTGGTTTGGGGCAGAAGGAAACAGTCTTGCCGTCGGGATCTAGATTGCATGTGCATCTTTCTAATCATCCTGAAAGAGGCTTATGGATGTTCACAAAGGGCTGTCTCCAATGCCAGTCCTACTTAGAGTAGGCTCATTGAAATGAATGGATCTTAAGGTAGACTAACACTGGATACGAGCCATAGGCTTTGCAAGCAACTGATGTGAATGCTTCCAAAGCATCCACTGCAATTGCCTTCCACTCACAGCCTCAGTACTAGAGATGGATGAACCTGTCAGTTTTGGTTTCCCTGTTTCTCATTTTTCTAACCTTAAGTTCAGTCAGTTTACCCCATTTCCACATCGGTTTTTGAGATTTTATTTTTTCAGGGCATTTCTCCTAATACATGCATTTTTGTATGCAATTTTGCTTAATATGATACATTTTAGTGATATTTTCATGGATATACACATTTTAGTGCATATAATAATCTATACATTTTGTATGCTTTTTTGCCTGGGGAACTCCATCACAACATTTGAGAAGTGCCACTTTTGAAGGATTCCTGAATTTCAGTTTGTGTATGGGTTTTAAAGTGCAAAGTTAGGTAACTTTGCATTAAAATATGTACCAAACAAATTTCTCCCCCATCCCAAAATATAATTTCTCCCTGGATCAAGTTTGGGGGAAACCTGTTCTTCTGGTTTTCAGAAGAAGCAGAACTGACTGATCCTTGGTTTGAGCATGAAGCTAAGAAACATGGCTCTGCATACAACTAATTGGCTGGCCCTTGTGTCAATCACAAAGTCAATTCCACTCCTACTTGGAGTAGTTTTGAAAGTGGGTAAAGTAAGAACATAGATTCATAGATTCATAGATTATAGAGTTGGAAGGGGCCTACAACATAAGATGAGCCATGCTGGATAATAACACCAAGGGTCTAGAATCTAGTCCAGCATTCTGTTCACACAGTAGCCAACCAGCTGCAACAGCAACCTCCTGCCCAAGTTCCCCAAAACCTGGTGTACCTAGGCATACTGCCTCTGACACTGGAAGCAGCATATAGCCATCAGGACTAGTAGCCACTGATAGCCTTATCCTCCATGAATCTCCAGTATCAGAGGCAGTATGCCTATGAACACCAGAAGGCAGGAGGGTGCTGTTGCTTTCAGGTCCTGCTTGTGGGATACTGTGCGCAGCTGGTTGGCCACTTGTGAACAGAATGCTGGACTAGATGGACCTAGGTCTGATCCAGCATGGGTCTTCTTATGTTCTTATGTTAATTTGTCCAATCCCCTTTTAAAGCCATCCAAATTGGTGGCCATCACTACATCTTGTGGAACTGAATTCCATAGTTTATTTATTTATTTTTATATTTATACCCCACCTTTTTTCCTGCAAGGAACCCAAGGCGGCTTACATAATCCCCCTGCTCCTCTCCATTTTATCCTCACAACAACCCTGTGAGGTAAGATAGGCTGAGAGTCAGTGACTAGCCCAAAGTCACCCAGTGAGTTTCATGGCCGAGCGGGGACTAGAACCCGGATCTCCCGAGTCCCAGTCCTACACTCTAACCACTATGCCACACTGGCTCTCATAGTTTAACTATGTGCTGTGTGAAGGAGTACTTCCTTTTATCTGTCCTAAATCCCCCACCAATCAGCTTCATAGGATGATCTGGGTTCTAGTATCATGAGAGAGAGAAAATATCTCCCTATCCACTTTTTCCACACCATGCATAATTTTGTACACCTCTATCATGTCTCCCCTTACTCACCATTTTTCTAAGCTAAACAATCCCAGCTGCTGTAATCTTTCCTCATAGGGGAGTTGCTTCAGCCCCGTGATCATTTTAGTTGCCCTTTTCCCAACTCTATAATCAGGGGAGGCTGGTGACTTCTATGGGGACTCCTCATCCCTTGCAGCTCTTATTCTGAGCTTTATAGGAGTTATAACTCCTTTATAGGAGTTATGAGCTGCATCCTAGAGTAATAAAGGAACTGGCAGAAGAACTCTCAGAACCACTGTCTATTATCTTTGAGAAATCATGGAGGACAGGTGAAGTGCCAGACGACTGGAGGAGGGCAAATGTTGTTCCCATCTTCAAAAAGGGCAAGAAGGAGGAACCTGGGAACTATAGGCCAGTCAGTCTGACATCAATCCCTGGGAAGATTTTTGAGCAGATTATAAAGAAGTCAGTCTGCAAGCAGCTTGAAAACAATGCAGTGATTACTAGAAGCCAGCATGGATTTGTCAAGAACAAATCCTGTCAGACTAATCTGATCTCATTTTTTGATCGGGTAACCTCCCTTGTGGACTGTGGGAATGCTGTGGACATTATATATCTGGACTTCAGCAAAGCTTTCAACAAAGTGCCTCATGATATCCTGATTAGTAAGCTAGCTAAGAGTGGGCTAGATGGAACAACTATCAGGTGGATCCACAATTGGCTAAAGAATCGGACTCAAAGAGTGCTTATCAATGGTTCCTTCTCAAACTGGGGAGAGGTAACGAGTGGGGTACCACAGGGCTCGGTCCTGGGCCCGGTGCTCTTCAACATTTTTATTAATGACTTGGATGAGGAGGTACAGGGAATGCTTATCAAATTTGCAGATGACACAAAGTTGGGTGGAACAGCTAATACTCTGGAAGACAGAAACAAAATTCAAAGTGACCTCGATAGGCTGGAGCGCTGGGCCGAAAACAACAGAATGAAAGTTAATAGGGATAAATGCCAAGTGCTGCACCTAGGGAGAGGAAACCAAATGCAGAGTTACAGAATGGGGGACACTTGGCTCAACAATACTACAAGTGAGAAGGATCTTGGAATTGTGGTAGATCACAAACTGAATATGAGCCAGCAATGCGATGTGGCTGCAAAGAAGGCAAATGCTATTTTGGGCTGTATTAATAGAAGTATAGCTTCCAAATCGCGGGAAGTGATAATTCCCCTTTACTCGGCACTGGTTAGGCCTCATCTTGAGTACTGCGTCCAGTTCTGGGCACCTCACTTTAAGAAGGACATAGACAAACTGGAGAGGGTTCAGAGGAGGGCAACAAGGATGATAAAGGGACTGGAAACAAGGCCCTATGAGGAGAGACTGAAAGAACTGGGCATGTTTAGCCTTCAGAAGAGGAGACTGAGGGGAGATATGATCGCACTCTTCCAGTATTTGAAGGGATGTCACACAGAGGAGGGCAAAGATCTCTTCTCGTTCATCCCAGTTTGCAGGACACGGAATAATGGGCTCAAGTTACAGGAACCTAGATTCCACCTAAACATCAGGAAAAATTTCCTGACTGTCAGAGCAATAAGACAATGGAATCAACTACCTAGGGAGGTGGTGGGCTCTCCCAGTCTGGAGGCATTCAAGGTGCAGCTGGACAGACATCTGTCAGAGATGCTTTGACCTGGATTCCTGCATTGAGCAGGGGGTTGGACTCGATGGCCTTGTAGGCCCCTTCCAACTCTACTTTTCTATGATTCTATGATCCATGGTGCTGTATTCCATCCACAAAATAGGTTCACTACCATGGAGTACCATGTATAGCCCCTATAAAGCTCAGAATAAAAGTTGCAATGGATAAGAAGCCCCACTGACATAGGTGTCACCTGCTCCCCTGTGTGGTGACCAGAACTGTACAAAGTATTCTAAATGTGGTCATGCCATAGCTATATATAAGGGGCAGGACCGGTGCAGGGCTGTTTGGCGCCCTAGGCCAAATTATATTTAGCGCCCCCTCCTCTCGTGCCGTGGGGGGGCTCCGGAGCAAAGCAGCCCTGGTTTGCAACCCCCCCTGCGCCGCCGCCGCTACCACCACCTACCTATCCCGCTGCTGGCTGCTGGCTGCTGGCTGGCTGCTGGCTGCTGCCGCCTCCGCCTCCTCCGAGGAGGAGGAGGAAGTGACGCGACGGGACCCCCGCACTTTTTTTTTGCCGGGGAAACCAGGGCAACAGGGCTGTTTAAGCCCTGTTGCCCTGGTTCCTCCCGCCAAAACAACGCCAGCGGGGCTCCGGAAGTGATGCGAAGGTAGGTGGCTGGCTGGCGGGCGGGCGGGCGCGCGCGGGGAGGAGGTGCGGCGGCGGCAGCAGCGGGGGGGAGGCGCAGCGGTAGCGGGCGGGAAGGCGCGGCGGAGGCGGCAGGCGGGGCAGGAGCGCGCCGGTGGCGAGGAAGGAGCGCAGCGTTTCTGCGCCCTCTTCCGCCACGCGCCCTAGGCAGCCGCCTGGGTCTGCCTAGCGGTAGCGCTGGCCCTGATAAGGGGAGTGTGACCTTGGCAGTTTTATTTTCCATTCCTTCCCTAATTATGCCTAACATGGAATTTGCCTTTATCACAGCAGCTGCACACTGGGTTGACATTTTCTTCGAGCTGTCCACTACAAACCCAAGATCTCTTTCTTGCTCAGTCATTGCTAGCTCAGATCCCATCAGATTATACTTGAAGTTGGGATTTTTTGCCCCAATGTGCATCACTTTACACTTGCTTACATTGAACCACATTTGCTGTTTGATGCCCATTCTCCCAGTTTGAAGAGATCCTTTTGAAGCTCCTCACTTTTTGTTTTCACCACCCAAAATAATTTGGTGTTATCGCCAGCAAGTTTGGCCACTTCACTGCTCACTCCTAATTCCAGATCATTTCTGAATAAGCTGAAAAGCATTTGCTGCAATACAGATCTCTGTGGGACCCCACTGTTTACATCCCTCCATTGGGAGAATTTACCATTTATTCCTGCTCTCTGCTTTCTTTTCTTTAACCAGTTACTGATCCATAAGAGGACTTCTTCTCTTATACCATGACTGCTAAGTTTCTTCAGGAGTCTTTGGTGAGGGACTTTGTCAAAAGCCTTTTGGAAATCCAAGTAAACAATATCTACTGGTTCACCCCTGTCCACATCTTTATTGACACTCTCAAGGAACTCTAACAGTGAGACAGGCCTTACCTTTGTGGAAGTCATGTTGATTCTTTCTCAACAGCACTTGTCCTTCTATATGCTTACTAATTTTATCTTTAATAATGTTTTTGACCAATTTATCCAGAAAAGATGTTAAGCTCACCATTGTATAATTTCCCCGATCCCCCCTGCATCCCTTTTTAAAAATTAATGTTACATTGGCCATTCTCCAGTCGTCTGATACAGAGGCTGATCTTACATGTTACATATTTTTATTACATATTTTTGTTAGATTAGCAATTTCATATTTGAGTTCTTTAAAAACTCTAGGATGGATACCATCTGGGCCTGGTGATTTCTTAACTTTCAATTTGTCAATAAGGTTGAGAACGTCATCTTTTGTCACTATTATTTGCCTCAGTTTCTCAGATTCCCTTCTTGAAAACATCTGTTCAGGCACAAGTATCGGTCCTATATCTTCTGCAGTGAAGACAGATGAAAAGAATTCATTCAGCTTCTCTGCAATCTCCTTATCCTCATTTAGTATACCTTTAACTTCATTATCATCCAACAATCCAACTGCCTCCCTCACTGGTTTCTTGCTTCTGATATATTTAAAGAATTCTTGATTTTTGGCCTTGATGTTGTTAGCAATATGATCCTCAAAATGCTTCTTTTCATCTCTTAGTGTCTGCTTGCATCTCCTTTGTGCAAGCTTGTGCTCCATTTTGTTTTCCTCATTTGGGCAAGACTTCCATTTTCTGAAGGAAGCCTTCTAAGTACTCTTGAAGTGTAGAATAAAGTGATTCAAGTTGTTAAAATGAAATGCTGGACAAACATTTGAGCAGAAACGCATGCAAGGCCTTGCAAAACACTGATAAAACCCCAATTGAAGTGAGAGGGGACAGTATTGGATATGGAGACTATGTGTGTGATTGCAGGAGTGAAGGGAGGAAGGAAGCAGAGTGGGCTTTTGTAGTAGAAAAGCCCACATCTGCTCCTGTTTGAAGGTACATGATGTACTCAGCCTTCAATATTATTTCATCCATTTTTGTCATCCATGGTAGTGGCCTGTTCACACAGGCAATGCAATATGCAAGTGCAGAGTTCACAAATTGAATCCAACTGTAGAAATGTTCACAATGGGTTGGGTCCAGGATCTGCCACTATGAGAGGAAGGAACCTTCCAGGAGAGGAAGTGCTCCTCTCATGGAATGTCCCTCTGCCTGATTTTTGGGGATTCCCCTTCCCCCACCACACCACAGCTCACCCCATTCAGTACACTTTCCTAACTCTCTGTGTTGCATTTTCAAAGGTCTGAAGGGACTATTGTGGGACTTCTGTCAGTGCAGTTGATCCAGCGTAAATCTGGTCCAACCCAATATTGTCAATAGCTTTTGGGGCATCAGGGACTGCAGAAAGCATCATAGATGAGAGCCAGAAGCCCATGTGTCATGTTTGTACAGGCAAATATCTCACTTCTGTAAATGGCAATGGCTGCCAAAACTAACAATTGAACCAGACCTAAGAAATCAGAGCTACTTGAACTTCAGAAGTTCACATGTAGATAGGTTTTTCTTTTCTTTTTGGTGCATTTCTGATTAAGAAATACTGAGCTCAGGGAAAACTCTGAAGGCATTCATGGTATTCTGGGACTGCCTCCTTAAATAGTTTAAATGTGAGGTCCCAGACTAGTGGGCTGGCCTGGCAATAAATGCAACAGAGGCCACATATGTATTGTTGCAAATATATAATTCTAGAACCCAAGGCCTCCTACGAAGTTGAATGGTGGGAGACTCAGGACAGACAAAAGGAAGTACTTCTTCATGCAGTACATAGTCAGATTACTGAATTCACTTCCATAAGATTTTGTGATGGCCACCAATGCAGATGGCTTTAAAAGGGGATTAGTCAAATCTATGGAGGAAAAGGCTATATCATGATGGCTATATACTATGTCCAGCATCAGAATCAGCATACCTCTTAATACCAGTTGCTATCTATCTGAAGGTCTATCTGATTCCTCCTATTTGTGTAGTTGTAATGGACAGGTACTACAGAAACACCTTGAGTCACCAGTACACAGTCTTCTGAATTGCTCCTTTAAAAAGCAGCATTTTGTAGCCCAGCTACATATGGACCCAAGGTTGGGAAATGGCTTCTCTACAACTTCCTATTACCTGTAAAGAGTGCAAATCATTCCTACTGTTACATTTCCTATTCCCACTATTGTGCAAAGAAATATTTGTAATGCAAGTCTATACAGAGATAGCTCTTTGGGCACCTGCAGTGGAGTGGTGTCCAAAGAAATTCTCAGTAATCACATAACCATCATAAAATAATATTGGCAACATCACTACTTGTATTTAGGAGCTTAATATCAAGAAGAACAGCAAAAAGCAACAAAATCAATTATGAACACCAGCAATTACAACAAATGGAACACTGTCTTCTAAATTTAATTTCAGAATTGACCTGAGTGTGCTGATGAAGCCATCTGATAAAATACAAGACACAGCAAATATCATATTTCCTCCCAAGGTCTGATCGTTACAGAGGGCTGTTTACTTTCAATTCGTTTGTGATTATGCTCAGCTGCATTGCCTGTGCGAGTGCCTTTAACTTTGAATGCAGCCAAAAGTGTCAATCTCTATAGTACTGAAGGACAATTAGGCAGGCCATGTAATTGTATTGTCACTTATTAATTTCAATCTCTAGTGTCATAAATTATATGCCTTAATTAATACTTGGTGTCAATCACAATCAGCAACTTTGAATGGGGATAGAGGTTAACAAGAATACATAATTAAAAGAAAACAGTGAATAACAGCACGGCTGAACAGTTTATAAAATTAGGCAAGGGAATGGGTGCTGTGTCAGCATGTAGGCTCCAAGAAGACGAGAAGGAGGTTCATAATATGTATAGAAGGAACAAAAAGCAAAGAAGCAAGATAAAGTTTTGGTAGTTATATGTTGTCTAAGATCATTCATAACATAAAGCATCTTTCCATAACCTGGGCACCTCCAGCCCCAATATGCATGGCCAATGGTCAGGGATGATGGAAACTGTAATCCATAACATCTGGTGGGACCCAGGGGAAGGCTCACGCAGGAAAGAGCAGTGGAATATTGTGACCCCAAATCCCATGGGTCTAAACCCCCCCCCCCAGATCCTGCTTATCTGAAAGCCCAATATTGTTTCCCCTACAACTTTGCCCTTAACAACCAACCAGAGTCAGACTGACCATGAGACTGACCCTGACTCAGTTGGCAAATCTGAGGGAGTAGAAGATTCCACCCTATCCCCATCTCAGAACACTTGTTCCTCTTCTCCTGGCCTATAAAAACTTTCCAAGATGGCTCTTGTGTCCTGGAACAGCAGATAAGGGGTTGTATCCAATCCTGCATGGGCATAAGGCTGCTCATTCATGAGAGCTTTCCCAGCACCACTGCTTCTCAACTGGAGCTCCCACTACAAGCTTCGCCTGAGTCTTGGGAAACCCTATTTATTATTTATTTATTTCATTTTTATACCGCCCAATAGCCGTAGCTCTCTGGGCAGTTCACAGCAATTAACAAGACAGTCCCTTGCAGGCTTACAATCTAAAAAGACACGACGACACACAAGGAAAAAGGAATGGGGAGGGAAGAAGGGGGAACCCTACAGCTCCCCTGCTATATCTTGACCCTCGCAAAAAGCTTGGTGGGAGGGACATGAAGCTGCAGTGGGGAGGATAGAGTAGGGAAGCCATCTTGTGTGAGGAGCAGGGCTTTTTTTCTGGTGGAACTCACCGGAACTGAGTTCCAGCACCTTTTCTTCTATTAATTGCATTACAATTTAATCGCCATCTACTCCCGAGGAAATGTAATCCAAGAGTTCCGGTACCTTTTTCTCCAGAAAAAAAGCACTGGTGAGGAGACAACTTCTCATGCAGCATTGGACAAGTTTTCTCTAGGTGTTGCATCCCTGAACATATGGCAAAACCCGTGAGAAAACTCACCAACCATTTTAGAATGCCTGTGCCACTGCGGAGATTCTTCCCTAACTAGAACTGGAAGAAGGAAAAAATAAGGAGGCTGTACCCAATGTTGAAGTTGACCAAGTGTAGGATGCCGGGTCCAACAACAGTCATTGCCAAGAGTGGGGGAGAGAAGAGTATGAGTGACGGGCAGAAAGAAGCAAGCAGTCATATATCAAGATTATTCCAGAGCAGCTGATTCAAGGACTTCACATTTCAGGTTAATAATTCCGCAATCAGAAGAACACTGAACATGTTTACCAGGAACAATTTGGCACCTGCTATATTCTTTATGATTATGTTTATTTATTTATTTATTACATTTTTATACTGCCCAACAGCTGAAGCCCTCTGGGCAGTTTACAACAGTTAAAACCATAAAATACAATATAATATAAATATAAGATTTAAAACCACATAAAAAACAGCAAAGCTGGCAGCTGCAGTTCAAATTACAATAACAGAGTTAAAAACAACTACAGGGTTAAAATGATTAAAATAGAATGGGAGAATAGAAAGGTCTTCACTTGGCGCTGAAAAGAGTACAATGTAGGTGCCAGGCGAGCCTCTTTGGGGAGCTCATTCCACGACTGGGGTGCCAGAGCAGAAAAGGCCCTCCTCTTGGTAGCCACCTGCCTCACTTCCTTTGGCAGGGGCTCTCAGAGAAGAACCGCTGAAGAAGATCTTAGTGTCCATGCAGGTGCATATGGGAGGAGATGATCCTTCAGATACCCTGGCCCCAAGCCATTTAGGGCTTAGAATGTTAGTACCAGCACTTTGAATCGGGCCCGGAAACAGACTGGCAGCCAGTGCAGATGAGAAAGCACTGGCATAATATGTTCTCGTCAGCCAGTCGCCATGAACAATCTCGCTGCCCTATTTTGGACCAGCTGAAGTTTCCGGACTGTTTTCAAAGGCAGCCCCATGTATAATGCATTGCAGTAATCCAAACGAGAGGTTGCCACAGCATGGATAACTGTAGCTAGGCTAGGCTATCTCTGTCCAGATAAGGACGTAGTTGGTATATCAGCCTAAGCTGATAAAAGGTGCTCCATGCCACTGAGTTCACCTGTGCCTTGAGTGACAGTTGTGGATCCAAGAGCACCCCCAAACTACGAACCTGATACTTCAGGGGGAGTGCAACCCCATCCAGAACTGGTTGAATATCACTTACCGTATTTTTCCATGTATAAGACGCCCCCATGTATAAGACGCCCCCCACTGGGCAGTTTCGCAACCACGCGGTTCTCTCCTCGGCTTACTTCCATGTATAAGACGACCCTCAATTTTTAGTCTAACTATTTTAGGAAAAAGTATAGTCTTATACATGGAAAAATACTGTAATCAGGCAGATGAACCACCCACTAACAGTACCTCCGTCTTATCTGGATTGAGTCTCAGTTTATTAGCCCTCATCCAGTCCATTACCGTGGCCAGGCACTGATTCAGAACAGCAACTGCCTCACCTGGGATTAGATGAAAAGGAGAGATATAGCTGGGTGTCATCTGCATATTGATGACACCTCAGCCCACACCTCTGGATAACCTCTCCCAGTGGTTTCATGTAGATGTTAAACAGCATGGGGGATAAAACAGAGCCCTGTGGCACCCCATGGCATAACTGCCAAGGGACAGAGCAGTAATCCCCCAGCACCACCTTCTGGAATCAGCCGCCCAAGTAGGATCGGAACCACTGGAACGCAGTGCCTCCAACTCCCAACCCAGACAACCTATCCAGAAAGATACCATGGTCAATGGTATTGAAAGCCGCTGAGAGGTCCAAGAGAATCAACAGGGTCGCACTCCCTCTGTCCCTCTCCCGGCAAAGGTCATCCCACAGGGCAGCCAAGGCAGTTTCCATTCCAAAGCCAGGCCTGAATTCAGATTGAAATGGATCTAGATAGTCCGTTTCATCCAAGAGTGCCTGAAGTTGACCAGCAACCACCCGGCTCAAGCACCTTGCCCAGGAATGGGATATTAGCTACCGGCCTGTAGTTATTAACATCATCCGGGTCCAGGTTAGGTTATTTCAGAAGTGGTCTAATCACCGCCTCTTGCAAAGAGGCTGGCACCACTCCCTCTCTCAAGGAGGCATTTACAACCTCCTGGACCCAGCCGGCTATCCCCTTCTTATTTGATGTAATAAGCCATGACGGGCAAGGGTCAAGCACACAGGTGGTGGTCGACCGGACTTGGCCAAGCACTTTGTCCACATCCTTGGGCCTCAATAACTGAAATTCATCCAATGAAACCGGATCAGATGGTGCTCTGGACACCTCTACTAATGGCGCTTCACTAATTGTGGTGTCCAATTCATGACGAATTTGAGCGACTTTACCTTCAAAGTGCAATGCAATTGCAAACTCGTCACAGCATGCCACTGAGGGTTCTATCATTTCTCTCGCTGGCCCAGAGTGTAAAAGGCCACAGACCACTCAGAAAAGTGCCACTCGGACGGCAGTGAGAAGATGCAATGGCGGTGGAAAAGAATTCTCTTTGCCACCCTCACCGCCACAGAGTAGGCTCGATAATGAGCTCTAACCTGTGTTCGGTCAAATTCAGCACGATTTAAAATAATTGTGCATTTTAATCATTAATCAGTTACACAAATTTTCCCCTTCCCCCTTCCATATTACATAGTCCCACACAATGGCAGCAGTAAAACAGCACATGCAAAAGACTCCTATTATCACTCATCCTTACTTGCTTGCACAACAGTACCAACCACAACAATCACAATAGCTGATAAAATTAAGACCATGACAAAATGCATTCACACACTCACACAGAGACAAAACAAAAACACAGCAGAGAAGGAGAGGGGAAGTGTGACCCAGTTAAAGTTAATTAGACATTAATACATTTCTACAGTATGGCTCAGACATGAACATTGTCAATTACACTACAGGCCTGTGGCTTATGCCGGCTCAGTTTGTCTGAGCATGGAAAGCTAAGTGGGGTCAAGCCTGGTTATTACTTAGATGGGAGACCCCGCCTCTAGTTTCCTGCATTGAGCAGGGGGTTGGACTCGATAGCCTTGTAGGCTCCTTCCAACTCTATGATCTATGAAATCTATGAATATTATGCCAGTTATTATAACCATCATAGCAATTATCATTAAGTACCACCAGTATCATTCCACCGCCACGTTAAATGATGATCAGTGTGTGGGTTGTTCTAACCTTCATAAAATCAAAACGGTTTGAACAAGCTTTCTGAAATTTACAGGTGCCAAAAAGAAGTGTTGATTTTACATACACTGAAAATTTCAGGAAGATTGGTTAAAGTGCGAGGGAGAAATAAAAGTTTAAAGACAAATAACAAAAAAATCCCAAATCCTCTCTGTCAAAAGTGACTTTCAGTTTCTGAAAAAATGAAAGTGGTCTCAAAAATGACTTTGGAAAAAAAACAAACATTGGCAAACATTTTTGTCCACAATTTCTGAAGAAACCACAAGCTTTTGCAACTGAAACATTGATGGTTTTTCTATTCCTCTTGTATTGGAGCCAGTGGAATGCTATCTTTCCCCCCAAGGCTTGATTTCATTTAATCTTTAAAATGAGATTTTTTTCACATGTAATGATAGTGAATGGGACTAATTATGAGCCTGGGCGTGCCCAATAGCTTCCCCCCCCCCCATCACAGCTGATTTCTAATGCTGATTGGGGTGGAGAGGGACTGCCATTTACCTCATATTATTAGTGGTTGAGAAGGAGAAGATGGTGCTGTTTGGCAGATTGGTGGGGGTAGGAGCTGAATCTGTAGGGAAAGGTGGGGTGGTGGGGAGTGGGCCCAGATTCTTCTGAGAAACTGGCACATGAGGAGGGCTCTCCTCACACTCCAATTTCCCCGCCCCCTGGGAGGACTCCTTGAGTTCTACTGAAGTGAGTAATATACAGTGGTTAGATCAATAGTGCCCTGTTAGCCTTGAGTTATGGTGAGTGATAAAAAAAGGGAGGAGGGCACTTCAATTGGCTCCAAGAAACTCAGGCAGAAATTCAACTGGGAAAGATGGTAGTTCCATCTTTGTTTGGGATTAGATGTTTGGGATGAGGCAGGTGAACAGTTGCCTGCGTTGATAGGAGCTGAGAAAACTCTTTAAATTCTACTGAAGAGAGTATGGTACAGGGGTTAGAGCAATAATGCCGTGTTAGCCTTGTGTCATGGGAGTGATAAAAGGGGGGACCACTTTAGTTGCAACTCCATTCATTACTGACCTTTGGCTATTCTTGCTGGGGCTGATGGGAATTGAAGTCCAAAACAGCCAGAGGGCACCAGGTTGGGGGAGGCTGTTCTAGAGCATTCTCTTTTCCAGAATTAGGATAGAACATAAGGGATCCACCAAGGAACTCTCAAACAGATGCAGCACTTTAAATAGACTGAACTGTCTTGATTTGGTATTCAAGGGTCATTAGTTGTCTCCTCATTTGGTTTAAGATAGTCTCTTTAAAGAAAATGGGAGGAATGAGACAACAGGAGAGATAATGGGCAGAGATAAGATGTTCACATGAACAGATATTTTTCTTTCAGTTAAAGGCAGTATGGGATAATGAATTTGAAGAGGTGACCTTGAAGGTGGGGTGGAACAATATATGGGATAGACGGATTGTGAAAATGATGTCAATTAGGATAAAGGAAAATTTTTATAAACTAATATGGAGATGGTATTTAACTCCAGTAAGATTAAATAGAATAGATAATAATTGTTCTGCATTTTGTTGGAGAGGATGTCAGGAAAAAGGGACATATGCTCATATGTGGTGGAGTTGTAAAAATGTATTGGCGTTTTGGCGAGAGGTTTTTACAGAAATATCAAAAATTATTGGTACTAATTTAGAGGTCTGTCCAAAATTAGCATTGTTATCAATAACGGAGAAGCTTATTTGTGACCAAAATACGAAGGAGTTAATTGTAAACTTGTTAACTGCGGCCAGGTTAATGATAGCGAGAAACTGGAAAGTACATGTTTTCCTAATAACAGACTGATATAAGGAAGTTTGGGACATAGCCCTTAACGATAAACTAACTAGTAGTATCAAATGCAAAAAGGATTGCTAAAGAAGAATAATTTTATGGATATATGGAATCAATTACTAGATTATGTATTAATAAATGGGAAGGGAAACATGCCTTGTCAAGATATGTTATATTTTTTGAATTTAGACTTTATTTGATCAAGAAGATGGAAGTATATTAATTGGTCCCTTGGAGGGTGAGGGGGTGCACTTCATGATTTATTGTATGTTGTTTATGTGATATTTTTGTGTTATTCTTGTAGTCTGTTATATTTTTTTGTTATAATTTTTTTTGAAAAGTAAATAAAATATATTTTTTAAAAAAGAACAGATATTTTTCTTTACTTGCCCGTGTGTTTACATAGACATGCCACATTAATAATGCCAGAAATTCAGTTTGCTAGGCTTTCCAATATTGCAAAGTTCCCAGCATGTTAAGACACATCTAAAGCACTGAGCATGAATCGCACCCTACAACACAGGGTGTAGTGGGAATGAATGAGAGAACATTGGCATATTAAAAGAGCAAATGACATTAATAATAGCCACCTCCTGTGAAACATTGCCTGCCCTAAGCTCCTACTGCAATGCATCAGAGTTGCGGACACTCAGTATGTCACAGGATTGGGCTCCATATTACTATTGATTGCCAGCTGTCCTTTAATGCATACTGCATTGCATACAACACAAAAGCCAGTTTCCCTGCTCTCTGTGTTGCGGGTCACCATGGAGAATCTCATTGACGTCTTAGAGTTTATGCAGAGTATTCCACCAGGGCTGCATTTGCAGAAATAGGAGGAAAGCCATGCTAAAACAATCTCCAAGAAGGAACCTATTACTTCCCAAACATTGTATGACAGTGAAATGCATTTTCCTTTAGTTTGCCGAAAAACTCCTCTGTTCCCATCCACCCTAGACTAAAATGCTAAAAGAAATATGTGTTATTAGGGGACTGCACCTGCAACAGATTACCTGGGACAGGGACTGCGACATGGGATGGAAATGCATGTCATTTGCCGGACCCAAGAAGCCAGAGTAATCATCCCTCATCAAACAGATACATGGAGCAAGAACCATGATGTCTTTATCCCCTGCATCTCAGTGGGTAGGGCAAGCACAGTAATATCTCTCCTGCCTTTGAATAGTGATATTTGGAAAAAGCTGAGCAGATCCTTTCTTAGGGTTTCCCTAGCTGTGGGGCCCGGCTTTTAGCTAGCATGAAGATCAAATTCCTGGAGGGGACTTGTAAATACAGTATATCTTTATCTAGACCAGCCCTGGTGCCCTCCCATCAGTGCCAGCCAGTAATGCTGGGAGTTGTAGTCCAAAATATCTGGAGGGCACCAGGTGGGGGAAGGCTGCCTCATCCTAAATATATACCTAATGTGAGTAATCAGTGTGCATGATTTAAATGTTGCATTGATGCGTAAGCTGGCTGTCAGGCCCACCACCTCTGCAAGCGCTTCAAAAATCAACAACACTGTCTTTGCACCTCCGCTGCCACCAACCCCTTCAGGGTAACTTGTTCAGACCACTCCTGAAGGAAACAAGTTTAAAAGGAAACAAGTTTATTTAATTACAATTAAGGGTAGGGAAATAGATAATGTTAAGGAATTCTAAATGTTGAAAACTCCCCCCCCTCTCTCAGACTGCACTCTCCAATACTCCCAGACAAGACTCCCGCTCCCAACTCCACTCAAGACTTCTCAACCCTCTCACAAACCCCCCCTCTCTTCCCCCTCTGAACAGCACCGCCCACTGTTTATATAACACAGGCTTCAACCCCCCCTCACTCTCTGAGCCAATCAGCAGACATCTCAACATTCCACATTCCTCTCACACTCCCTCCTCCCCTCACATACTTACAGCTATAACGCTTTGCCCATGGGCAGGGGCGTGACACTGCCCTACTGTTCGGTAAGGTGGGAAGACAGGTGACATACTGTATGTACGGGGCCAGTGTAAATGCTCTAGAAAAGCAGCAGCAGCAGCAGCTGCTCCCACTCCTGCTTAATACCCATTGGGAAAGGGAGCAGAGGTTTACTTCTTTCTGACAGCAAAAAGGACCAGTGGAGAAGGGGGAAGTGGGACCATGCCTGCTGGCCCCGCTACCAATGCTGCAAGGCCTGCTGGCCCTCACATACATGGTGTGACAGAGAGAAAAGTGTGACCAAGGCAAAATTGCATGGCATGTAGTGTGCCACGCAACTGAAATCCCCAACCCCCAATGCCATAGTGCTCCTCCTTTTGTGGAACACCTACAGCAGAGGTGCTGAACATCAGGCCGATGGGCCAAATCTATCTGGCCCACCTGGGGTCCCATTCCAGGCTTCCCCAAAGGACCACACCCCCTTCTCCTTGCCCTGCCCCTTCCCCCTTGCCCATCAATAATTTTATGGTGTTCTGGATTTTGCCAGTCCCCCCCCCCTTCTAAAAGGTTGAGGTGCCTCTCCTAAGGCTTAGTTACTGGCAGTTGACTGCTTTCAGCTAAAATATGTTGATATTTCTGGTATTTTGTCCCTGCCCCATTTGCCTTTGTCCCTCCTGCCCCCTTTTGTCTTCAGCCCCAGCCACCACTGGAATAGGGTCCCCAAGAGCTTCTCCCAACTTGAATGTGGCCCTTGGGCTGAAAGAGGTTCCACCCCGCTGACCTACAGTGTACAGGTATACACACAGAGGGGTCCCTTTTGAGGCCTTCAGCTCTGTGTGCCAAGGTTGGAGGCATTGACTGGCAGCATGGTAACACTGGAGGCGGGGCCAACAGCCAGGGCTGGCACTACCGCTAGGCAGACCCAGGCGGCTGCCTAGGGCGCGTGGCGGAAGAGGGCGCAGAAACGCTGCGCTCCTTCCTCGCCGCCGGCGTGCTCCTGCCCCGCCTGGCCGCCTCGCCGACAAAGGCACCGGTCCACAACCACCAGGTCTGTGCGGGGGGGGGGGATTGCGGGTGCCGGGCAGGCTCGCTGTTGCGCTCGGCTTTCCTCTGCGCCCGGAGCTAGGCCGGGTCAGGAGCGCGCGCGGCGGCAGCGACCGGTTGGCAGCGGGGAAAGCGGCTGCTGGAGGAGGCGGCCGGCGGGCAGGCAGGCGGGCAGGCGGGGGAGGCGCTGGGCAAGCAGGCATTTCCCGGCTGCTTTGCTCCGGAGCCCCCCCCGGCATGAGAGGGGGGGCGCTAAATATAAGCCAGCCTAGGGCGCCAAACTGCCCTGCACCGGTCCTGCCAACAGCCCAGTCCCACTTCCAGGAGAAGGTTTGAAAGGCGCGCATGGATTTAGGGCTTCCGTCACAACACTGGTTTATAATAGTTTTCACTCGTGAGGTTTACTACAGCTCTAGCTTTAGCTGGGTTTGAAAGCAGAGCGCACGCCAGCCAGAAAACATGCTCACATGATCAATGCCTCTCTTCAATTTTCTCTGCAGAATGATTAAGAAACAGACATTAAATTATTTAGAAACAGACATGGCAAGAGAGAAGCTGAACAGCAATTTAAAATCCTCAAATTTGAAAAGTTCTCTTCTTATGGGAGCACAGGGAGAAATGGAGCAGGAAAATAATGGGGAGATCAAAGAAGGAGCCTTCCTAGGTCCTTGGATTATTATTTGTCCCACATTTTAGGGGTTGTGAAGGAGATGTTTTAAATAACTTTTACAGGAAAGGTTCAGAGCTCAATGGTAGAGTACATGCTGTGAACACCAGAGGTCCCAGGTTCAATCCCTGGCATCTCCACACAGGACTGGGAAAGACCCTCATCCGAAACCCTGGAAAGCTGCTGCCAATCAGTGTAGAACTGGGGGAGGCCACCTGGTGGTTCAGGACTACAACCTCCACCATCCCTGACCATTGTTCATGCTAGCACAGGCTTATGGAAGTTGTAGTCCAAAACATCTGGAGGGAACCAGATTGCCTGCCCCTGGTGTAGTCAGTTCTAAGCTAGGTAGACCAAAGTTATCAGTCAGTAAAAGGCAGCTTGCCTTCTCCTGTGTTCCAGACTACGGGATTGAATGCATACATTAGAAATGTGGAGCAGTGGCTGCTGGGAGTGGGGGGACCCTTTCCCCGTGGTCTAGTTCCACCTGGTTTGGTAATATTTTAGAGATGTATGAGAAATTTGTTTTCATCCTTTTTAAAAAATATATATATCAGGATTTACCCAGTTTGCACCTCCCAAACTGAAGATAGTCTAAAGCAACCTTGTCATCAAAATCCGTACATTTTTGAGCTTGCAACGTGATTTGTGGACCCAAAAAGAAATGCATTCAGCAGCATGCACTCATTTGAAAAATGTGTATGAAAAAAATGTGTACTTCTCACACGTACACACAAAAATGCTTTAATCAATGGGAGAAGAATGCATATAGTTCAATGACGTGCACACAATTGATGCATATATTTGGAAAAAATATGCACAAAAATGCACACATGCAAAAAGAAAAGAAAAACAAAGATCACAATATTGCTAACAGATGCTAATAGACACAAGATGGAATGAGTTTCAAGGTGGAATTTGGAAAACGTCAACATTCAAGTTTTGCTTCTATGCCCATCCCTATAAATATATAGGAGCTCCAATCATGTGTGTTGCTACTTCCCACACTAGCATCCTTAACCTTGATGTCTGGATGTGGACAGTGCTGCTAAGGGAAATAAGAATGTGTTAACCCGAACTTCCACATGTGACCAAAGCAACATGGAGACAGACCGCAGGAATGCAACTTTGGGGTAGTCACCATGTTGCCTCAATAAATCATTTTGCCAGTTTCCCAAGTCAGAAACTATTGAAGGATCCAGTGCAACTTGCTGCCTCTCCTGGGTTATCCAAAGTTGCTCCAGGTAGCCTAGAGAGGGCCTTTTCACTGGTGGCTCCTAGTTTTGGAATACCCTCCCCAGGGAAGCTCACCTGACACCCACATTACTTTCTTTTCAACAATAGGCAAAGAGTGTTTTTGTTCTCCCAGGCCTTTTCAGGTCATGTTATTTGAATCCCAGTGACATGTTGGTGGTTTTAGCTCCTGTATTTATTTACTGGTTGCTTGTAGTTCCACAGTTTGTACTGTATTTTATTGTGTTGACATTTTGTGTAGTTGTGTTTTTATCCTTGGCTGGATTTTTTATTTATTATTTATTTACTGTTGGATTTTTAATGTGGGGTGGGGGTTTGCATCATATACAATGCACAGGGAACTTGTTTTAGAGACATCTAATAAATATAAATAATATATAAATAAAATAGAGACCTGAGCTACTGAACACGCTGTCCTTTTCTCTCTCTTTTGTCCATCACATCCTGAAGGGCTGTAGCCTTCTATTAGCCTGTCTGCCACTACAGGAATTCTCTCTGCTCACTTGAAATCAAAGAGCCTATCAAAGCAGGAGGTAATTGTCCTGCAAAGGAGCCCACATTTCCTTCAGCCGATTATAACGCTCATATCTGAGCTGCAGCCTCTGTCAAAAATATCATTGACACCTGTGAGGCTAACAAGGTCAAGTACTGTGAGATGGGAACCCTTTTTCTTTCTTTCTTTTTTTTGTACTGATGAACTGCTGAAGGGTATGACATATGTTTTAAGGCCTGAGCAGCTGGCTCACTGAGCGCCTCTTGGGCCTGTTTTAATGATATAAATCCAAGCCCAGCATGGATATAGCAGCATGTTAACATTCATCCGACAAAAAAACAAAAGCTTGCACCTGCCGTTAACTCAGCTTTTCTACAGCAGTTACGCTGGGGCAGCGCATGTATCACCTGCCCTCCCACCTTATCGAACGGTAGGGCAGCTTATGCATCGATGTGACACGGAGATCATGTACACTGATTACCAACCTTAGGTATATATTTTGGATGGAGCAGCCTTCTTCACCCACTTGGTGCCTTAAGATGCTTTGGACTATGACTCCCAGCATTCTTCAGCATTGGCCATGCTGGCTGGGGCTGATGGGAGTTGAAGTCCAAAACATCTGGAGGGCACCAGGTTGGGGAAGGCTGGAATGGGGACTCCCTATTAAGTCTCCTTAATTGTGTGGCTTGATTTTAGCCATGCTTGGGGGGGGGAGGGGGAGCGATGGCGAATCAACAGAATCTAAGTGTCAATATTGTCCAGTTCTGTTAATGAATAGCATTATACATATGAAAAAGGATGCACCGCTCCTAACTGGTTCCTTGTTTTCAGACATACCGTTACTGCCTGCATTTCCTTCCGCTTACTCTGCTGAATCCATTGTGTCTATTTCTGGATTGCAACTCCTTTAAGGCAGGGACATGTCTTCTCATTCTTTGTAAAGCACCATATATACATGGATGGTGTGTGTGTGTGTGTGTGTGTGTGTGTGTGTGTGTGTGTGTGTGTGTGTTAGGGGTAACACTGAATGGTTAATGTGTGCATAACAACCAGCCGTTCTGCGCCTCATGGAGAATGTGCACATAATCTGTCCATGAAGAGGGAACGGTTCACATTTCCTGATCAATATTCATGCTCTCCATTATGCCTTGGGGAATGTGCATATGTTGCCAGGGTTTTTGCACATTCTCCGGGCAACATGCACAGTCTTCTACAGTCCTTGGGAAATGTGCATATCTTGACTGCATTTTGTACATTCTGTGGACAAGATGCACACTGAAGAAACATGTTCTTGGTTTCTGCCTCTAGTTCAGAGTTGGGCAGCCCACTGCCAACCGTCTGGTAACAGATGCAGCCTGCTATCTAGGTCTACGTGACTAGTGGCATCCCCCTCCTGCCAAACAACAACTGCACAGTGGGATAAATGGGCCATGGCTGAAGCCTTCTTTTCCTGCTCCTGTGTGGGGGAACTGCAGACGAGGGGAGATTAAATTCTTCTCTTCCCCTGCAATCTTGATGCATATTGTCCTAGCCCATGCTGCTGCTAAGCTTAGAGGGGGGGACCCCACCCACCCCAGGCTACTCTGCTGATTAACAAGGAACAGCTAAGCAGCAGGGAAAGGGGGCTGGACTACAGATAAAGTTGAGCAGTGAGGAGGTGTGTAATCGGAATTGTCATGGTTTTTTTTCCATCTGGATGTTGGGGGCCCCGACACTGGATTCCAGTCATCTTCCAACTTGCTTCATTGCCCTCAAGGTGGCTGTATACCAAAGAGCCACAAAGAGCTTACCAGCAGCCTGGTAAGGCAACCAGGAACCTTGCTTCATTGCCCTCAAGGTGGCTGTATACCAAAGAGCCACAAAGAGCTTACCAGCAGCCTGGTAAGGCAACCAGGAACCTTTCAACTGAGGGGAAACAGCCAGAAGAGGGAACAGGCTAAGATGTGAGATCGCTCTTCTCCTCATGAAGCTTCTCTGACTGAGCCCCAGCGCCACATCTTCCCTACCCATAACCTCTCTTTTAGGCGCAAACCTCTCCATCACTGTCGTCGCCATCACCTTCAGGTCCCTGCTTGGTGTAGCTGTGCTACAGAAGGAGCTTTGAGGGAGAAGGATCGACTGAGAAAGGCTCTCCAGTAGCAACTTCTGATATCCTGAGGGAAATCATTAGAGGAGAGGCAACAATTATGCAAGAGCAAAATATGACCATATTTAAATGGGGTTTTAAAGAAATCTGTGGCCAAACTGCATTCCATGGCCACATTAGCTTTTGTGACATGAGCAGTAATGCAGAGGCTAAAATGACAGTGTAGGATTGGCCTGCCGATTGGACCTACTCATGTATTCATATTTTGAGATGCCTAAGGAGTGCAATCTTAGGCAGGCTTCCCCAACAGGCAGCCTTCTCTGTACAGGCCTGTGGCTTATGCTGGCTCAGCTTGTCTGAGCGTGGAAAGCTAAGCAGGGTCAGGCCTGGTTATTACTTGGATGGGAGACCCCTCCTCTAGTTTCCTGCATTGAGCAGGGGGTTGGACTCAATAGCCTTGTAGGCTCCTTCTAACTCTATGATCTATGAACCTGGCGCCCTCCAGATATGTTGGGCTAGAACTCCTACCATTCTCAGCCAGCACAGCCATTGGGACGGTGAGAGTCGTAGTCTGTCTGACACATCTGGAAGGGACTAGGCTGGGGAAGCTAATCTTAGCAAATTGTGATATGAACTGTCTGGATCTGCACTGCACAGGACTTAGTTATCCACTGGATTTTGAGTACCAGCACAGTTCTTGGCTGAAAGAAGCATCAAAATGCATCTTAAAATGCAAATTTTGAGAGAAAATGCATTTAGAAATCATAGGAAAATATAGTTAGAAACATGTATTTGGAGAAAAATCTGTTTTAACATATGTAATTTCCATGCACACACACACACACAAACACACACACACACACACACACACAGAGAGAGAGACAGACACACACACACACACACACACTGGGCCAGCCACTGACTCTCAGCCTAACCTACCCCACAGGGTTGTTGTGAGGATAAATTGGGGAGGAGGAGGATTATGTAAGCCGCCTTGGGTTCCTTGCAGGAAAAAAGGTGGGGTATAAATATAATAAATAAATAAATAAATATGTACAATCTCAACAGTAAGTGGGCAGTTTGTGGATGGAGTGGGGGAGCTGAAATATTGGGTACTTGAAGGCCAAAGTGAGTGGACCTGGATATGTCCATAGAATGCTGACTTATACTAGGTCAGACTATTTGTCCTAGTACTGTCTGTTCTGACCAGCATTGGCTCTCCATGTCCTCAGGTTTGTATGTATTGTGTATATTTTTAATCCACCTAATAACATATGTAGAGATTTTTTTCCATTACCTGCTGATGGAAATGCCAGGAACTGAACCTGGGACCTTCTGCAAATTCTCCACATCTTTCATTGTTTGCCCATGATGCTCCCTGGGTAGTCAACATGAGTCTGCCACTTCTTCGCTGCCACTCATCTCCAGGGTTCGTCTGCCTCTGCAAATGTACCCGTGAGCATGGAGAGAGGATCACCTACTGCAGAAGTTAAAACAACAGGAAGAAATAGTCTCAGGATGTACAACTTTGAAGCTCTTTATTAATAGGACAAAAGGTGTTGTTATTTTTTCCTTTCCTGTTGCTCTAGAGATCGCTGTAGCAAATCCTGATGGTTTAATAAGAGCTTTGGGATCCTTATGGATGAAAGGCATTGTATAAATGAAGGATGTATTAATAAAATCCTCAACTTCAGTTCAGCTGCAGATCAGAGCTACTCCAGTTCAAGACCGGAACAACTCAGCTCAGCAACCGCAGATGGTGTGACAGATGATCTCAGCAGCCCATCATTCTGTGTTGTTTTTAGTTTAAATTAAAACAAAAAAAAATTAAAAGCTATCTTGGTAGGCTACAGATCTGACAGGCTTTAAGTTCATCTCCAGGGCTTCCTTAGTCCCTTTACTGCTACTGCTTGTCAGAAAGTTTTATACCTAAAGCCAGCTGGAGAAAGCCTGTGTA
>CM037880.1:143943098-143978098 GCA_021292165.1 Shinisaurus crocodilurus
GGGCTGCTAAAGCTGATCTATGGGCATGGGCAGATTTGTACGGGTGAAGGCAGTCCTTCAAATAACCTGACCCTAAGCCATTTAGGGATTTAAAAAGCAAGACCATCTCTTTGAATTCAGCTTGAAAATGTACTGGCAATGGGTTCAACTGGTACAATAGTGTAATAAGTTCTGACAATCTGCTTCCAATGACCACCTGATATTCTATATCAGTTGACGTTTCCAAGTTCCAAGGGCTTCAAAGGAAGCCCTGTGAAGAATGTATTGTAGTAATTCAGACTGGATGTAAATAGTGCATGCTTGACTTAGGCAAAGTCTGCTTTCTTTAGATAGGAGTGCAGCTGACATGCCAGCCTAAACTGATAAAATGCACAACCGATGGACAGATCTGTCTGTTTCGCTTTCCATATCACATTTTTTTCAAGCACACGTTGGCATTTTTTTCAAGCACAAGTTCATTCTGTCCCATTTTCACATCCGTTTGAAAACTTTTTTAAAAAAAAAAAAGTCCTCTTGAAAATGCATACATTTTAAAAAATACATTCCTTTTTGCAAGAAATTTTCCCTAATATTTTCTTTTTTGTACACTATCTTCCCAGAACGTATCAATTTTTGTAAACAATTCTTGCTCATGTACACATTTTTTTGATTGGAGGACTGCATTGCAAAATTCGGGTAAATGCTAAAACTGAAGGATAATTGCCTTCTGGTTCACATATTAGTTCACAAAGTGCAAATTAGGTTGGTTCATATTCAAATGTGAACCAATTTTTTTTCCCCCAATTCTAGTTTCCATTCCAGAAGTCAACAACAGACTGTACATTTGTGAGTGTTTAACATACAGAAGAGTTTCCAGAATCAGGAGTGTAATTAGTAACAATGCTGCCATTCTGCAGAATAGGGGTCTGCTTCACACATTGCATCAGAAAAATGTGTACTCCCATACAGGAATATGTTACAAGGAGTTTTGGCCAATTGGGCTCTCCATCTTGTACAGAATATTGCACATGTTTCTGAACATCAAATATCACATTTTCACAATGTGAAATATGGGTAAAAACAAACAAACAAACAAACTATGAAGCAGGAACAGTATATTATTGTTTCAAGGTACCAAACCAATATTGTTTTCTTCTGGTTTTCGAGGAGGAGGAGGAGGAGGAGGAGATTAAAGGTTCCATCTACTCATTCATTTAGGGCACAATCCTATGGCTGCTAGACATAGTCTAGACAGCTGTAGGAGAATTCAGAGTCCCAGCTCTGACCTTGGAAATGTGCTCTGAGATCAGAGCTGGGACTCTGAATTTGGAGTACCCTCCCTCTGCCCTTGCAGCCAGCACAGAATAGAACCATGCCGGCTGTGGCTCTGAGATTGTAAGACCAACCTTGGACCCGGAGTTTTGTGGTCAGGGAGGGGGGCAAGGAGGGGAGGAGTAGTATCCTGGTGGCACCTCAGCCTCCCTTCCTCATGTGCTGGGGCAAAACACTTAGGCAACTGAAATCAGCTGTCTAAGTGTTTTGCAGGGCAAGAGGAGCACGGAGGTGACCTTCACCTCCGCGCACCTCCCACCTTCCCTAGGATGCCCATAATCCTCTGAGTTTGGAGGGTTATGGGCAGCCTCATTGGATTGTGCTGTTAATCATTTATAATTTAATAAATGTTTATGATTAAATGATAATCATTTATTACTGAATAAAAGTAATATAACTACTGTGTTGCTTTTTTGTTTGTTTGCTTTATTTTCCTACAGAATCACAAAATTCTACTATTAATTCCCTTGTCATAGACCATGAGTGGGCAACCTTTCTACCCTCAAGAGTTGGCCGTTGGTGGAACCAGAGTCACCCAACTCTCCCTTCCCCTGTCTCTCTCCCTTTTTCTTAAGATCATCTCCATCCCATACTGGTTCTCTCTCTTTTTCTTCAGAAACTTATATGAGAGAGAAAGAGAGAGAGAGAGAGAGAGAGAGAGAGAGAGAGAGAGAGAAACTGCAGGGTGGTGCTGATGATCTTGAGAGAGAAACAGTGTGGGGTGGTGATAACCTTATGTCACACTGTCTGTCTCTCTTTTTCACAAGCTCTTCCGTCCACCAGTTCACACATACACACATGTCACACCACACCCCATCCATTCCTGGCATTCATTCACAATACCCCATCTGCTCTCTCAAAACTTACTACTCATGTGCACATGCATGAACACACACAGGGTAGGCTTTGCAAACTACGGAAAGCACCTTTCAGAGTCTCTTATTTCCCTGCTCAGGCAGGGAGGGGGCTGCATCCTCACCAACTAGGCAGGGAGGGCTTTGGAAAATGTGGCTCCAGTGCGACTCAGACCCTCCAAAGTCTCTTCTTTCCCTAATTGGGCCTAGGGTGGGCTGCCTTCTCCTTACCCAGGCAGGATCCATGCATTCCAAAGCCCTCTTCTCTCCCTGCTCAAGTGGGGAGGATGCTGCCTCCCAGGAACGGTGCAGGGCTGTTTGGTGCCCTAGGCCAAATTATATTTAGCGCCCCCCCTCTTGTGCCGTGGGGGGGCTCCAGAGCAAAGCAGCCCTGCTCTGCAACCCCCCCCGCGCCGCCGCCACCCCACCACCACCTACCTTCCCCCCGCCCCCGCTGCTGGCTGCCGCTGCCGCTGCCGCCTCCTCCTCCTCCTCCTCCTCCTCTGACGCGACGGGACCCCCACGCTTTTTATTTTTTGCCGGGGAAACCAGGGCAATAGGGCTGTTTAAGCCCTGTTGCCCTGGTTCCTCCTCCCGCCAAAACAATGCCGGCGGGGCTCCAGAAACTACGGGAAGGTAGGTAGGTGGCGGGCGGACGGGCACACACGCGGGGGGGGAGGTGCAGCGGCGGCGGCAGCGGCTGGCAGGCGGGCAGGGAGGCGCAGCGGAGGCGGCAGGCGGGGCAGGAGCACACCGGAGGCAAGGAAGGGGCGCAGAAACGCTGCGCCCTGTTCCGCCACGCGCCCTAGGCAGCCGCCTGGGTCTGCCTAGCGGTAGTGCCGGCCCTGCTGCCTCCTCTCCGCCTAGGCAAGGAAGGCTCAGAGAGAACTTTCCAGGGGCGCTGAGGGTCATATGCAGCCCATGGGCCACAGGTTGCCCACTCCTGTCATAGACCAAGGTGGGGTTTCAGAGTAATACCATCAGAGGCCTGTGCCTATTTTTAAAATGGAAGCACAATGTATTGGTAAAACACAAGGTACTCCACGTTTAAAGGCCGTGTACCTCTCTGAGTATCAGATGTTGGATCAGACAACAGGGGAGGGCCTGTTGTGTTCTGTTGCTTGAAGAGGCAGGCCAAAAGGCCCAGCATGAGCAGGCCATGCGAGTGAGCTGGAAGAAACAGCCTCACTTTTACAACAGCAGCTGCTTATAGGAATGGTTGGGCCTGCATAACCTCCTCAGGGGCTGGGCCAGAGATGGACCCATAACCTCGGATAAGTGGCATTTCTTCATTTTCTTCTTCCAATTTTAAGTTTTCCCAATGAATATTAAAAAGTAGTTGGATTTTTGGAAGACGTCTGTTATACAGTATGTTGCTGTTCTCACATATGCAATGGGGCTGTTGCCTTCATTTCCTGCTTCTGAGCTTCCTGAAGATAAAATTGTATCTGGCTGGGCACTGAACACTGTGTATTGACGTGGTGGTAGAACAACAAACATATTTATTTGAGGCTCACGTAATGTATTTGCCATCCGTAAAGATTTCTCTATGCTGGTTAAGGGTCGAAAGGTTAACCTAAACTATTCTTTAGCAAGATTGCTTTTTATTATAATGAACATGGAAAATGAGCATCAATAAAGTGGGGGTATTTGTTTTGCTTTGCTTTTAATTCTTTCTAGTGCTGTTAGGACAAATACAGTTTTGAAAGCTGAAAATGTCTCCTGGTTCGTTGAGAAGTGGGTTATTAACAACTAACATATCATTTTCTTTCAGCTATTTGATTTCTCATTAATTGATTTAATGTAATAAATTAATTAGCATTGCCATTTTATTTGTTTTCACAGCTGCTTAGCTACAATGAATATTATTTTCTTAAATCAAGCCGTCATAAAGCCTTAATTATATGTGTCTCTTTTAATAATAATCGTTCCTATGCTAGCAATAAAACCCTTGAGAAAAAAAAGTCATTGAAAGAAATACAAGAATATTAGGCTATTTCCACAGAAAGATAAAATGGGGCTCCCCATTAACATGAAGCAATAATTTATTTTTGAGACTCATCTACATATTTTATACATTTGTCAACATACATAATAAAGCTCTCTTCTTTTTTTTTTGCATTTGGAACATACTTCATACCTCATTTAATGCTTTGTATCTCATTTAAATGTGGCCCTATATTGATTCCATCCATGCATGGTTACAAAGATCAGCTGAATGTAATAGCTGGACTCTGCCATTTTACATTTAAGTAAAGGGTCTGATTTGTTTTCTTTATAAGTATTAATTACATTTTTAAAATTCTATCTGTCCCAACATTGATTAGGGTGGTGTTGTATATGGTCCCATTCCTCTCTCCACAGCCATCACCATTTTATCCTCATCGTTTTGTGAGGTAGATTACACTGCAAGTGACTGGTTCAACATGAGTCATGACCCAGTGAGCTTCATGCCAAATAAGAATTTGAACTCAGGTTTCCACCTAACAGGGATTTGAACTCAGGTTTTCAAATCCAGTTAATTAAACCTTAGTTAATTAAAATCTGAAACCAGCAATGTAAAATACTCTACCAAACCATTTATGTCAGTTTCTTTGCTTTTATTCCATAAAATGGTACCCAGGAAGACATGCCAGGGCCACAGGACAGACTGGATCTCCCTTGTCATCGGCAGAGAGGGAGGTCTGTGGGTGGAGAAGGAGGTTCATCCTCACAAGCACTGCTCTCACAGCTCCCACATCAGTTTTCCAAAGCCCCGTAATGGCAAAAAGGGGTCCTTCCAGAAGCGGATCACAGGAGCCTTTGGATCCACTGTATCCAAAGGGGTGGGGAGGACACCAGCTCTGGAGCTTGCACATTTATTTTCTCTTCCATTGGGACCAATCGGAGGGGGGAAATCTATACCAAAAAGAAGGCAAAAGAACAAACACATGCACCTTTGGATTTGGCAGTACCTCTGCATTGGATTCTCCCTCTCCCAACCCCATAGGATTGTCTCGTAAGGTACAAAATGCCAGCAACCAACCCTGCTTCTCAATACTATAGCCCCAACTCTAAGCTACCTCCTGACTGTTAACAGGCATGCTCAGGACACATATACTATACCTAAACATGTCTGCAGACGACTACTCCGTGTTCAGGGAATAAGGCATTCCAGAACACAAATGACTGCTGGCAGAATTTACAGGCCTGGGTTCAAGTCCCATCTCAGCCATGCATTTACTTGCAGATCCTGAGCAAGATTCCATCTCACGGTATTGATTCATTATACGTAAAGCAGAAAATATTGGCAATCTGCTCCACAGAGAAATGCTATTATGAGGATGAACAAGAAATGGAAATGTTGATGCCAGCTGTAAGGAGTTGATAGGCCATACATCTGAAACCACAACCATCGTTTTTACTATGTATTTCATACAGCAGCTTTGACTTGAAGGAGAAATGTTCACAAGCAAATTACATAGTTTACCTTGAATTCAAGGAAGAAAGCATTGACAGCATCAGTGCGACACAATATCTAGAAACTGGTAAAGGAGTTTGTTTCTCGTGACTATACCACCCAGCATAGACACTAGTAGCCCCAGGCTAAATAATTCTCAAAAATCCCAGGACTATAGAGGGTGCACTGAGAATAACTAGGGATGGCGTTCTCCTGAGCCACATTCAGTGATAAACTTGGGGTGGGGGGAGGTTGGAAAGCTCCCCTCAAAGGAAAGGTGAGCTTTTATTAAAGCCCTCAGACTTTTCCAGCTCAGATCACAATCTAAACTGGAAGAGAGTTCCTTCCCAGGTCCCCACCCATTCAGCCCTACTGCCTTTCCCTTCCCAAGAAGCCTTTACCACCAGCAGCCCCCAAAGCACAATTCTCTCTTCCCCTTACCTTTGAACAGCTGATAGGCATAGCAGTGTGGTGGAGTGAAAAACAGAAGTGGTGTGAAGGGGAAAGGGTCGTTGTTGTTTTTCCAGTGCACTAAATAGCAGTGTGCCAATTAACAAAGCCCAGTGGCTCTGGCTCATGGAGGATGTAGTTCTCCCCCAAAGGCTGCTGCAACTGCATGTTCCCTCTCTCTGCTGCTGCTGCTCAAATTGCCACTTCATCACACCTATCAGCTGATGAAAGATCGGATCCTGGTTTCATATCCTGATTGGTAAGCAAAGATTAAGCCACTGTTTCCTGATTTGGAGGACACAGGAAACTGAGGTATAAAGAGGCCAGGAGATCAGTGCTGAAGCCAGGCACATAAAGGGAAGGGGTGTGTTGGTGGGTGCCCAGCTCATTTTCAGCCTGTTAAGCCATGTTTTAAATACTTGTACACCACCTTGATGGTGTGTGTGTTGTTGCTGTGTGTTTTTTTTTAGCAAATAAGGTGGTATATATATGTTAATCAATAAATAACTAACAATAAACTATGGCTCATGTGTCTGAACTGGGCCATTGTGTCAGGTATTTCTGCTCCCAGCAGTATGCAACATTAGCCGCTAGGAGACCTGACAGATGGACCTCTTGGAGGCAGCACCTTCCAGTTTAGACAATGACCTCGCCCTCTCTGTGATTGTGAATGATCTGCTGCCATTATAGCTGAGCACTCTTCTAGTCCCTGCCGGCTCAGCACTAAGACATTTTCACTATGCCTAAGCATGGTGTCGTGTACAGGTACATTTTTTTTTTTTTAAGTCCTCTGCATATAAACCATTGTGTCTGTTCAAATGCAGAAACCATTAACATCAATCACACACACACACACACACACACACAATGGGACAGCAGGAGAGGGGGAAGAAATGACAACAATGACTATTACTAAGCAGCAGCAGGCACACGCGGGCAGTGACAAGGTTGTCTCGGGTCTGGACAAACTCTGAGGTGAAAATTTTTATAACAACTTATCAAAAACTCACAAATTTCTTCATACATGGGACTGAAAGAACTTTGAGATTTTTAGAAAAATCAAATGTGGGATAAACCAAAGAGTCATCCATCCAGGCCCAGGGCTTTGGGTGCTTTGTTCTTAAATGTCCGGATCTGAATCCCCGTGTATTCAACCATGTTAGTGTTTAATAAGGGTTGTCACCTTTTTTTTCTGATGGGCTCATCTTTAACAGCTACATGGCAAGCAGGTACATCATGGTCCTCTCTATGTTGGCAGTAGCTGTACCTTGGACAGTTTGATTTAGATCTTGACTAAATGGTCAGAGATGCGCCTGTATGTTCCAGAGGACACATGTTGCTATGCATACTTGGCACACCTTGGCACATCTCTATACTAATGCCCAGAGTATGGGCAACAAACAAGACGAACTTGAACTCTTGATACATGAGGGCAAGTACGACTTGATAGGGATAACTGAAACCTGGTGGGATGACTCCCATGACTGGAATACAGCAATTGAAGGGTATAACTTGTTCAAAAGGAACAGAAGCAACAGAAAGGGAGGTGGAGTTGCACTGTATGTTAAAAATACGTATCTCTGCACAGAGATACAGGAAGAGGAGCTTGGCAGCCCCATTGAGAGCATCTGGGTTAAATAAAGGGGGCAAAGAATAAAACGAACATGGCGGTTGGAATCTACTACCGACCACCCAATCAAGGAGAAGACGAGGATGGAACTTTTGAAAAACAAATTGCCAGTGTTTCAAGGAGGCACGATGTGGTAGTAATGGGAGACTTCAATTTCCCTGATATCTGTTGGGAGACTTTTTCAGCCAAACATGGCCCCTCCAAGAAATTCCTGAGCTGTGCTGCTGATAACTTCCTCCTACAGAAAGTGGAGGAAGGAACTAGAGGATCAGCTATCCTTGACCTGATTCTAACCAACAGAGACGAGTTAGTGGATAAAGTGGCAGTTTCGGGAACTCTGGGGGAAAGTGACCATGTTATACTTGAGTTCTTGATTCTAACGGAAGCAAAAGCTGAGTGTAGCCAAACACGTACCCTGGATTTTAGGAAAGCCAATTTTAACAAACTCAGAACAATGATTAGTAAGATCCCATGGCAAGTGACTCTCACGAGAAAGGGAGCCCAGGAGGGGTGGGAGTTTTTAAAAAGGAAATTTTAAAGGCACAATTGCAAACAATTCCCAAAAGGAAAAAAGGCAGAGGGCAACAGAAGAAGCCAATGTGGCTTCACAATAAACTCAAAGACGACCTGAAAACAAAAAAGGACACGTATAGGAAGTGGAAGGAAGGACAGGCTACAAGTGAAGAGTACAGGCAGGTAGCACAGAACTGCAGGAATAGTGTCAGGAAGGCTAAAGCTGAGAATGAGCTAAGGTTAGCGAGGAATGCTAAAAGCAACAAAAAAGCTTTCTTCAGATACATGCACAGTAAAAGACAGAAGAAAGAACTGGTGGTTCAACTACGCAATGAGGATGGCAAATTGATAACAGAAGACAAAGAAAAGGCAGAAGTGTTCAATTCCTACTTCGGCTCGGTCTTCTCCCAAAAGAGGGTCTATGACCCCCCTGGCAAACCTGAAGTGCAGACTGAAGGGGCAGGATTGCAGCTTGAGATTAATAGGCAAATGGTCAAGGAGCACCTGATTACTCTGAACGAGTTTAAATCTCCAGGGCCTGATGAGCTGCATCCTAGAGTAATAAAGGAACTGGCAGAAGAACTCTCAGAACCACTGTCTATTATCTTTGAGAAATCATGGAGGACAGGTGAAGTGCCAGACGACTGGAGGAGGGCAAATGTTGTTCCCATCTTCAAAAAGGGCAAGAAGGAGGAACCTGGGAACTATAGGCCAGTCAGTCTGACATCAATCCCCGGGAAGATTTTTGAGCAGATTATAAAGAAGTCAGTCTGCAAGCACCTTGAAAACAATGCAGTGATTACTAGAAGCCAGCATGGATTTGTCAAGAACAAATCCTGTCAGACTAATCTGATCTCATTTTTTGATCGGGTAACCTCCCTTGTGGACTGTGGGAATGCTGTGGACATTATATATCTGGACTTCAGCAAAGCTTTCGACAAAGTGCCTCATGATATCCTGATTAGTAAGCTAGCTAAGAGTGGGCTAGATGGAACAACTATCAGGTGGATCCACAATTGGCTACAGAATCGGACTCAAAGAGTGCTTATCAATGGTTCCTTCTCAAACTGGGGAGAGGTAACGAGCGGGGTACCACAGGGCTCGGTCCTGGGCCCGGTGCTCTTCAACATTTTTATTAATGACTTGGATCAGGAGGTACGGGGAATGCTTATCAAATTTGCAGATGACACAAAGTTGGGTGGAACAGCTAATACTCTGGAAGACAGAAACAAAATTCAAAGTGACCTCGATAGGCTGGAGCGCTGGGCCGAAAACAACAGAATGAAATTTAATAGGGATAAATGCCAAGTGCTGCACCTAGGGAGAGGAAACCAAATGCAGAGTTACAGAATGGGGGACACTTGGCTCAACAATACTACAAGTGAGAAGGATCTTGGAATTGTGGTAGATCACAAACTGAATATGAGCCAGCAATGCGATGTGGCTGCAAAGAAGGCAAATGCAATTTTGGGCTGTATTAATAGAAGTATAGCTTCCAAATCGCGGGAAGTGATAATTCCCCTTTACTCGGCACTGGTTAGGCCTCATCTTGAGTACTGCGTCCAGTTCTGGGGACCACACTTTCAGAAGGATGTAGACAAACTGGAGAGGGTTCAGAGGAGGGCAACAAAGATGATAAAGGGACTGGAAACAAGGCCCTATGAGGAGAGACTGAAAGAACTGGGCATGTTTAGCCTTCAGAAGAGGAGACTGAGGGGAGATATGATCGCACTCTTCCAGTATTTGAAGGGATGTCACACAGAGGAGGGCAAAGATCTCTTCTCGATCATCCCAGTTTGCAGGACACGGAATAATGGGCTCAAGTTACAGGAACCTAGATTCCACCTAAACATCAGGAAAAATTTCCTGACTGTCAGAGCAATAAGACAATGGAATCAACTACCTAGGGAGGTTGTGGGCTCTCCCACTCTGGAGGCATTCAAGGTGCAGCTGGACAGCCATCTGTCAGGGATGCTTTGACCTAGATTCATGCATTGAGCAGGGGGTTGGACTCGATGGCCTTGTAGGCCCCTTCCAACTCTACTTTTCTATGATTCTATGATTCTATGTGAGAATCCCTCCTATTGACAAATTGAATTAAAGGCCAACAAGTTCAAATAGCAGCTTCCCCATCCTGGCTGATCCTAAGCCTTCACTTAGCCTTCCTGGACAAAATGGAGATCTAGAGACAAATGTGGGAAATACTTAAAAGGCAGTAAGGCTGAAAGTAACATGTGTAAGGCTCCTAAGTAACATGTGACTCAACTTATGGCACTTTCATGTGTTCCTATATGGGTTCTTAGGTAGTTCTGCCTTCCCATGGCATCAAAATCTGGGGCTAGGTTTTTGCTGCCAAAGCAACAAGTAGACAACTCCTCTGTTGCTGAGAACTGGTCCTGTTCTATGTTTCACAGCAGTGTCTACTGCTGCACCAGTATGTGGTACAAAAACTAATGGCAGCCCAGTAGCTTTGTGCAAGACCTGCGTGGGAGTATGGAACAGGTAGAAGAGGGACCACTCATCCTAAGGTCTGGGATCCAAAAAGTTATATGGAGTTTCATGTGTTGAGCACATGCATGCATGTGTGTGCACGCACACACACATCATCATCATCAGGCGATCACTCGTGACCGAGTAAGATTGTCTTCCGGGATAAAAGGAGGAGATTCTAAAGAAGATTGTGTAGACTCTAGCGATGGGTCCGTAAGTGACTGTGGAGGCCAATTCTAGATCCACACAGCTTCCCACAGTGAGGACACAGGTTACCAGATAGAAGATGGTCCTGTAAAGGATTCATTTGACGTGCTTTTCGCTTAGCACGTTTCTCCCTTTCACCTTGCACTCGGGCTTCTTCAAAGTCCATGGAACCTTTGTGAAAGGCCAACCTCCATTTAGATCGTTCATGGGCCAGAGCTTCCCAGTTTTCGATGTTTATATTGCATTTTTTTAGATTTGCCTTATGAACATCTTTAAACCTCTTATATTGACCACCGATATTCCGCTTTCCATCCTTGAGTTGGGAGTAAAGTAACTGCTTTGGGAGACGGCAGTCAGGCATTCGAACAACGTGACCGGTCCACTGAAGTTGGCGTTGAAGGATCATTTTTTCAATGCTAGTAGTCTTTGCTTCTTCCAGTACACTGACATTTGTTCGCCTATCTTCCCAAGTAATTTGCAGGATTTTCCGGAGGCAACGTTGATGAAACCTTTCAAGGAGGTGGAAGTGACGTTTATAGATAGTCCATGTTTCGCAGGCATACAATAAAGTTGGTAATACAATGGCTTCATAAACCAGTGTTTTGGTCTTCTTACAAATATCCCGATCCTCGAACACTCTATGTTTCATTCGAGAAAATGCGGCACTTGCGGAGCTCAGACGATGCTGGATTTCACTGTCGATGTTAGCTGTAACAGAAAGATAGCTGCCAAGATAGAGAAAATGATCAACATTTTCCAGTATTGTCCCGCCAAGCTGGATAGATGGCATCACCAAAGGATTGGCTTGCACTTGCTGATGAAGCACTTTGGTTTTTTTGATGTTAAGTGAGAGACCAAGTTTTTCGTATGCTTCTGCAAAAGCATTTAGGATAGTTTGGAGATCATCCTCTGAATGTGCGGAGACCACATTATCATCAGCATACTGAAGTTCCACAACGGAGGTTGTAATTACCTTACTTTTTGCTTTCAGCCTGCTGAGATTAAAAAGCTTTCCATCTGTTCGATATATAATTCCCACACCGGTGGGAAGTTTCCCCTCGACAAGATGTAAAACCATGGCGATGAAAATGGCAAATAATGTTGGGGCGATAACACATCCCTGTTTAACACCTGATCCCACTTTAAATGGAGCACCATGAGAGCCGTTGTTGTCCAAAACCGTTGCCGTCATGTTGTCATGGAGAAGTCGCAAGATATTCACAAATTTATTGGGGCATCCAATTTTCATAAGGATAGTCCAGAGAGCTGTACGGTCTACAGTATCAAAGGCCTTAGCCAAATCGATAAATGCCATATAAAGGGGTTGATTTTGCTCCCGGCATTTTTCTTGGAGCTGACGTGCAGTAAAAATCATGTCTACTGTCCCTCTAGAGGGGCGGAAACCATATTGAGTTTCAGGGAGGATCTCTTCTGAAATAGATAGAAGACGGTTTGCGAGAATCCTAGCAAATATTTTACCTGCGGTTGCTAGGAGAGAAATGCCCCGATAGTTTCCACAGTCTGTTCTATCACCCTTCTTAAAGAGGGTGATAATTATGGCACACACACACACATGCGCACACACATGGATCAAAGTCACGTGTGCAGCCTGACAACCTGAAAAGGTCTGTGTGATTGATGGAGAAGGCAAGACAGTATCCCAAGCCAGGGAGTTCAGCCATCATAGTATCTGAAAGGGACAACCAAGGGCTTGAGACAGAGCTTCATAAACAATCTGAGAATGGCCAGACTGTAATAGAAGTAGGATACTGGATTTAGATGGACCTTTTTGGTCTGATCCCCCAAATACCTCTTCTGTCCTATTGATGAACCAATGTGGGACCATTGGCTTCCACCGCTTACATTTGAGCAGGCCAGAGGTGTGGTAAGTCAGTTGTGAGGCTCCAATTCAAGGGTCAGAGACTATTTGTGACCACTGTACTAACACACATCACTTATGTAACTCTTGCCAGTACAAGAAAAGCAGGGAATTGTCTATCAGGCCTATGACTTCAGAAACATTTTTATTTTTATTTAAAAATGTCTTTTAGCATATTTTCTTCTGTAAGCCAGGCATAATGGACTCAGGCATGAGGCAAGTGTGTTACATTGCCTTTATTGAATTTATTTTGAGTGTACACCATGTTCACTTTATCTCTCCATGGCAATAAAAAATCCCATTAAAAATAAACAACCACCCCACCAAATACAATTACTTGAGACATAGATACTGGACCCCATGCACACCTTTATTGAATAAGCTGGCAGTCAAGAGCCAGGAGGGAACACTGTTTGGTGATTCAAACTTCTATCCTGCTCAGTCTGGGAAACTCTGGAGCCCATAAGCAGTGAAATTCACATTATCGTTTCCGGAAAGATAATGTGCTATTTGTGGACTCATGAATAGACCTTATATACTCTGTGTGTGTGTGTGTGTGTGTGTGTGTGAGTGACCCAGTTAAAATGTGAGAACTGAGCTGGTTCCTTGGCCCTGGCAATTAAAAAAAAGAAACTAATCAAACTATTATTTTGGGTGGGGGGTGTCTTTTTGCTTTCTTCCATTCCAGCCACAAATAGACTATGTGGAGGTAAAGATGATACACTAAGGCACATACGTACACTGTGATATGTCACCGGCCCAGTTTGTATGGATGGATGGGGGAAGAAATTGGTTCGGATCACATTTTTATTTGAACTTATCAAATTTCACTCTTTCCAACCAATATGTGTGAACTGAAACTCAGCTATCTTTTGAAATGTTCAATGCTTTGTATTTTGTAATGGATTCCTCCATTCCAAAAATGTGTATAAAAATGTATAAATTAAGGGCAAGCGCACACAAAAATGTGTGTATTGGTGAAAATAACATTTTAAAATGCATCATATTAGGAATATTGCTTGCGAAAATGTGTCTATCGGGCAAAATTGCATACAAAAATGCAGGTAATAGAAGAGATGTGCATACAAATGCAAAACAATTTCCATCTGAAGAATTTTTTTCTTTTAAAGATACTCTCAATGTTTGGGATGAACCAAATGTAAGTCTGGAAAAATGAGAACCTGAGAGAAACCAACCCTGAAAGATTCATAGAGTTTCATAGCTCATAGAGTTGGAAGGGGCCTACAAGGCCATCAAGTCAAACCCCCTGCTCAATGCAGGAAACTAGCGGAGGGGTCTCCCATCCAAGTAATAACCAGGCCTGACCCTGCGTAGCTTTCCATGCTCAGACAAGCTGAGCCAGCGTGAGCCACATTCGTCCATCCCTATTTGTATGTTCCGAGTGCATTGCGGCATTGCCGTTTTCCTGTGGCTGGATCACTTACTGCACCAATAATTTCTGAAAGACTCACACAGGATCACGGGGACCCACGTGGAACATACTAATATTCTCTGTCAAAGCAGCTGACGTGACTCTGACAACTTCACATGATTAATTTAATTTGACGCTAGCAGTGTGGCATGGGATCCAGTCACAAGAGAAGAATCCACCAAATACACTGTATTGTGCCTCATTTTGTTGTTGTTGTGATCAGTATTATCTATTTGGAGGGAGCGACTGGGGGGGGAAACGACAGATTTAGCACTTGTAACGGTGGCTTACGCTTATAGGCAGCAAACCTTGCTGCCATGAAACTGAAAGCTAGGTCCCAAATTCAGCATACCAGGTAGCTATAGTTAGCTCTATTTACAGCTGATTGCCTCTCTTGATGGAGGCAGAGATAAAACTGCCTATGGGCGATATTGTGCCTTTTCTTTCCCTCTTACAGAGGTGGAAGTGAACCACAGCAAAGGTCAATCTCAAGGTCAAGATGGAGGTCGCTGGTCAAGCTGTGACTCAGCCGGTTCCCTTTCCAGCACCACTTAATCTTGCTAGCCTGTGGATAAATAGAGTTCTTCAGTTTCTACCCTTAACCACCCTCTTCCCTTCACAATCAACAGACAAGCACAAGCAATTTACTGCTGCGATCACTTCAGAGATATGTTCCAAAAAGGCTTGCCGTTTACGCAAGTATGGTGTTCGAACTGGGCAGGGGGGTGGGGAATAAAATTTGGCTACTGAAATCTTGAGTAACTTTGTAAGAAAGGATTTGTATCTAATCAGCAGTTACCTATTAAAATATAATTTAAGAGGTATACGCACTAGGATACCTGCTGGTTTTACAGCCTGGGGTTGTCGTTTGTTTGTTTGTTTGTTTGATGTAAACAAAAATGTTTCCTTCACACCTTAAACAATAGGTTGTGAAGGCATTTAATCTGGTTTAGCATTTGATGTGATAAGCTAAGGAGGCGGGGTTCTAAGTAACTAATAATCTTCTCTATTAGCCGGCATTGTGTTCAGGCACTCCACCTTCCGTGAACCAGGGGCTAATTCTTTTTCTTCTTCTTCTCCTCTCCTCACTTAGATTGATGGAAAACCTCCTGCCAACTTCAGTAAACACAGGTTTTGTTCCTAAATACAAATGGAAATTTCTCAGTTGTCCTCAACTCACTATAAAAATACAAATCATACAACAACTGCCATAAAAATCATCCGCTGTGTCGGTTATGTAAGTATATAATCAAAGTTGAGAGTTTTGAGCAATAAAACCTTCAAGCTGTTTTCCTTAAATGAAATGGGAGGAGGGAGGGGGGAAAGTAGCAAAGTTACTTAGGTTGGAAATAATAATATGATCCCAAATAATTCAGCTTCCCGTTGCCTTTCTTAACTGTATGAAATTAAAAGCAGTGGCAAACAATGCCTGTTGCATTTAAACAAGTCTCTTAACCACACCAGTCATGATGATGGTATTATTCAGTGTTAAATCTGAGTGCTTCTGCAGAGTTTTCTTTAATCATTATAATACTGCCCAACACTGCCCTATAATTAAGGTGCCATTCACTTTTGGACCTTTAGAAGATAGCTGCTCTAAAACCATATTAGGATGAAACTGTGAAAAATATTTTCAACTTCCTTCCTTCCTTTTTTCATCCCCCAAACATTTATGATCCTTTTATTAGCAGAGGATCCATGCTCAAGCTGGACTCCACCCCGGCCCATTGTGCCTACATGTTTGTACATCAGCTATGGGCATACATCTGTACACGCGCATGCCCAACTCCTTGGACACACTTAAAGTAGTTCTTTGGATCGTAGCCCGTATTCTTTTTTATTGGCATTTGGACCGTAAGCTGGTTTTAACCACCTGCTCTTCTACAGTGAGAAGATTGTTTTTAGTTATAGATTTCATAGATTATAGAGTTGGAAGGGGCCTACAAGGCCATTGAGTCCAACCCCCTGCTCAATGCAGGAAACTAGAGGAGGGGTCTCCCACCCAAGTAATAACCAGGCCTGACCCTGCTTAGCTTTCCACGCTCAGACAAGCTGAGCCAGCGTAAGCCACAAGCCTGTCTTATGTTTTTATTGTTTATGTAAGTCACTTTGGGCAGTCTTTAGGGGGAGCAAAACCAAATCAATTTAAAAATACATCAGTGAATAAATAGATTTTTAAAAATAAAATAAGGAAGCAACCCCAAATACACTGACGTCTCTGGAAGTGGATTCTGATGCAATGGCACCACTTTGATTTATGTATGTGCATGCCTGTATTTATATATTATGAAATGTATATCCATCCTTTCAATCAAAGCATATACCTATTCAAGGCAGCTTACAAAAAGTAAATTTTATTTATTTTATTTTATTTTATTATATTTGTTAATCGCCCATCTGGCCGGTCACCCAGCCACCCTGGGCAATGTACAATTAAAACAATACAATAAAACATGATAATTAAAGCAGTATAAAAAATTCTTTTAAAATCCTAACCCACCCCATATTCCCGCCTGAAATACCATGTTTTTAATGCACGGCGGAAGCTCATCACGGAGGGGGCATGATGAAGGTCACTAGGGAGGGAGTTCCATAACTTGGGGGCCACCACAGAGAAGGCCCTCTTCCTAATCCCCACCAGCCTGGCTGCTCTGGCTGATGGGATAGGGAGAAGGCCGCCCGTGGCAGATCTTGTTGAGCAGCCTACTTGATGTTGCTGGAGGCGCTCCTTCAGATAAACTGGGCTGGAGCCATGTAGGGTTTTAAAGGTCAAAACCAACACCTTGAATTCGGCTCAGCAAGCAACTGGTAGCCAGTGCAACTCCTTAAGCACTGGCGTGATGTGATCACGTCGGCGGCTGCCCTTAACCAGGCGAGCTGCCGCGTTCTGTACCAGCTGAAGCTTCCGAATCATCTTCCAGGGTAACCCCACATAGAGCACATTACAGTAGTCTAGGCAAGAGGAGACCAAGGCATGAACCACTGATGGGAGCAGATGGTTAGGAAGGTAGGGGCACAGCTGCCGTATCAGATGGAGTTGATACAGCGCCACCTGGCTCACAGCTGACACCTGAGCCTCCATGGACAGCTGGGAGTCTAGAATGACCCCCCAGCTGCGAACCTGGTCCTTCAGGGGAAGATGTACCCCATTCAGCACCAGGTCAACATCCCCTAACCTCCCTTTGTCTTCCACCAGAAGTACCTTGGTCTTGTCAGCACTCCGCAGACGCAATGGAGGCAGCATAGAAATTCTTTTTTGCTGCCTTCACCGCCACTTGGTAGGCTGAAGATGCAACTCTAACCTGTGTTTGATCGTCTTCGGAGCGGGATTTACGCCATCGGCGCTCTAGCCTTCTCACCTCCCGCTTCAGAGCTCGCAGCGATGGAGTAAACCAAGGTGCCGTGCGAGCTCTGTTCAGGTGAAGAGGGCGCTTCGGGGCCACTTGGTCTAATGCCCTGGTGATTGCATCATTCCAGTCATCCACCAGGGTCTTGACCGAGCCACTGTTTGTGTGCTCCAGTTCCCCAGGCGCGTTCAGGAATCCATTCGGATCCATAAGACGCCTGGGGCAGACCATCCTAATAGGTCCTTCACCCCTGCAGAGGGGTTGTGGCACCAAGAAATCCAGCCCTACCAGATAGTGATCTGACCATGACAAGGGGGTGGTGGATATACCCCCAATTTCCAGATCATTGCCCCCCCTCTCCGGAAACAAAACCCAAGTCTAGTGCCTGACCGGCCACATGGGTAAGTCCAGTTACTATAGGGTGCAGCTCCCAGGAAGCCATGGTCTCCATGAAGTCCCAAGGTGCCCCTATGAGGGCAGCCCTCGAATGCATGTTGAAGTCCCCCAGCACCACTAGCCTGGGGGACCGCACACGCACATCAGAGACCACCTCCAGCACCTCGGCCAGGGAGTCTGTTGTGCAGCAGGGTGGACAGTACACGAGCAGAATCCCCAGACTGCCCTTTGGACCCAATCTCCAGTACATTTACTCAATAAACTTGGTCTCCCGGAGGGGGAGTCTAGTAAGGACCAAGGACTCCCGGTAGATAACAGCCACTCCCCCTCCCCATCCCCCAACCTTTGGTTGCTGGGCATACGAAAACCCAGCCGGACAGAAGGCCGCCAGAGTAGGAGCAGCGGCCTTGTCCAGCCAGGTTTCCGTAATACATGCCAGGTCCGCACCCTCATCCAGGATCATGTCATGGATTACAGATGTTTTCTGGGTAACGGACCTGGCATTACACAACAGCAAACGCAAGGTTGGGGAAGGAGCCACACACACCTCAGTTATCCTGGCTCTGGGCAGGCCTGGAACAAGGGATAGATATTAAGCATCGATCCCCTGTTCCCTTTAATTGGCGTGGCCTGCCCCTAGCATTCTGCCAGCACAGATACAACCCACCCACCCCAGGTAACAAGAACAAAAGAAAATACACTCTAGACAACACATACACACATACACACACAGACACACACACGGTGAAAACATCAGAAGCAGCATTGCTGACCAGATAAGGCCCTAACTAAACATGCCACCAGAATAATACAATTTTCAACACCCATTCACTACTTGTCTTGCAAAACCTTGCTCGTTTATCAAGTCAAAATTTAAAAACAAAAATTGTCTTGCAAAACGCTCTCAGACCAAGTTACTTGCAATCCAAGCAAGGTATTACTGTATATGCCTATTCCCAGTAATGACATGTTAGCATCAGTAAAGGTTAGGGAACTCCATTCAGCATTTGCAAAGGAACTGCTGTTGCCCTCAAAGTATAAGATTAGCTCAGTCTAGAGTGGCGAAGGTCTGGAGAAAAATATGCAGAAAGGAAGGGGAAAGCCCCAGAAAAAAATCAGAAAAGCAAACATTTTCCTCAATTTTTCAAAAAATCCCTAGGGGAAATAGGAAAAACGGTGGTTTTATTTTAATTTTTTGGGGGTGGGGCCTTCATTCCCCCCCCTTTTTTTCCCTCCAGGCCTTCATTATTTCTAGTCCCCTATTCAATTTTGCACAAGATACATGCCGAGAGAGCTTAGGAACCCAGCAGATCATACTTTTCCATTTTGCACACCAGACCCAACAGACCCAACCTAGACCCCCCATCTTCTTTGCTCCAAGAAACCCCCTGCCTCAAGTAACTGAGCGTGTGTGTGTGTGTGTGTGTGTGTGTGTGTGTGTGTGTGTTCTTCTGGAACTCTTGTTCAATCTAGGGCAGTTCAGCTTTGGTCTGATTGTTCCAGCGGAGCCGAATCCACACCCAAGTGAGCTTCATAGATTCATAGATCATAGAGTTGGAAGGAGCACTTACCCTTCGACTCTTTTCCACCCGTTTTCCTTCCTTGTATCCATTTTTATTTTTGCTCTTGGCAGGATTTCAAGAGAGCACCAGCTTTGCAGCACTGGCATCCCTTTTCTATAGTCCTCGCTGGAGGCTTGCATTGTGCCAGGACAAAGGGTCCTACTCGGCCACATTGGCCCCAGTTCCCCAACATTGACTACTCCTGTAATCCAGCATGAGAGGATTGCCACCCAAGCAGCAGGTCCTACCCCAAGAAGAAAAGCCCTTCCTCATTTCCCCCTCAATCTAGAAGAGCCAATAGTGTGCTCCAATTTCTTGTTTTTCTGCTTTTCTCTCTCTCTCTCTCTGCTAGCCAATTTGCAGCCTTCTCTATTCTCCACACCCTAAGCCCCACATCACTTGTACCTTGAGCCATCCGTTGTGATTACACCTCCTGGGTGTCTGTTTGCTTCCTTAGCACCCTCCCAACTCATTGTTTCGCCCTGAGTTTTTCATCTCCTCTGCATTTGCATGTTGTTCTGTCTTCCCTGTCCCTCCTCCTCCTCCTCCTCCTGTCTTCACAGTGTTAATCATATGAGCTGCTGGTTCAAGTTGGGTGCTGCTTATCTAATCCATACTTTCCTTCTGTACCAAAGTAGGTAGTATATTAATCAATTTTTCTCTATTTTGTAATCACACACACACACACACACACTATTTTGATCAAAGTCTTGGTTTGCGTTCTGTTGCTAATTTCCACCTAGTATAGATGTATAGTGTACCCTCCCCATGGCACACTATGATTCTAAGACCAAGATCCAAAAAGCATGTGTCAGTTGAGTATACATATACCCATATGTGTATGCATGATTGAGGACACGTGGCATCGCACACCCTTGGCTGTCTAGCTCAGTACTGTCCACCCTGAGTGAGAGCAGCTCTCAAGGGTCTCAAGAAACAGTCTTTGCCATCCCCTGCTAACCAGTCCTATAACTGGAGATGCTAAGGATTGAACCTGGGACTTTCTGCATGCAACATGTGTGCTCTGCTGTTTAGCCATGGCCCTCCCTCAGTTGTCTCAAGTCTAGATCTGCTCTCTGGTGCTGCAAGAATTGGTCTAGGTATAAGATTTAGGGGGTTACAACCTATGCACTTTTGCCTTGGCATTAGTCTGATTGCACTGGGACTTGCTTGCTTCTGCGTAAACAGGCATATGATGATCAGGTTGTAAGACTGCTACCTTATTCCATGATTTTACTCTGCTTCTACCTTTAAGAATTACCTAAAGGAGCAGAGAGCTATATGTTGGCAAGCAGGCTGCTTGTCACTTGTCGTCAGGGAAAATGTGCTCATTGCTGACTCCTGTGCTGTTTGCCATTAGATAATAGACATACAAACTTCTGGCTATTTGGACTTTGCAATCTTTCATCCCCCAGAGAAAAACCATTGATCTTTTTCATCAGAACATACGTCAAAAGGTAGTAGCAAAATACCCATGATGGCCAGCATTTTATTCCCTTGGGCTGTCCGTGTGGAGATTGATTTTTTAACTTTTTAGGGTGGATGTGATTTTAAATTAGCTTCCCTTTTTGCAGCATTTGATTCTATAAAGTTGTAATAATAGGCCAAATCAGAACTACAATGCTAAGTAGACAAAATAATTAAATCCTAGCCTGCCACCACCACCCCCTACCCTGAATTTTGAGAGGAGTTCTAAATAAGTAAAACGTGTGAGTTTTCAATGTAGCATGACATTGACTTGGAAGCTGTTTTAGAGACCTTCCACTGTTCCACATTAAGACTGAGCCACTTAACTTACCTCCTTGAAAGCCAAAGAAAATCCTCCAGTTTCTCATGAGTAAAAAGTAAAGAATTGTACAAAGGGCCAGAAGAAGAGCTATAGAACTATCCAATATAGCCTCTGGATAAGCTGAAGGAGGCACAGAATGAACATACATGCACACACATTCCCATTAGTAGCTGGGCCATACTCCAAGAAAAACAAGACTCTAGCTTAGCACAAGTCACAAGAGAACTATTATTCATATGTGTTTATGCAAACAGCAATAAAGGGAAGACATGTGTTTGCAAGAGTGTCAAATACACTTGTTGGCTGTCATGCCCTATTGCTACCATCTTGTCACTGAGAGGCAAACCAAGCGAAGCCTCCGCCTTTGTGGTCTCCTTCAAAGCGGTGGAACTGATTGCCATTTGTGCAACACCTGATGAGGCTTAAGTGCTTATGTTGACCCTATTAAAACACAAAATAGTTGATAATGATAGTGATAACAATAACAAATGTATGTATGTTTGGGTTTCTTTAATAGCAGAACACAAATGTTCCTGGTTCACTATTGCACTAGTTCTACCATTAAGACTGTAACTGGCAACCTGGCAACTGTCACTTATGTCTTTGTAGCTTCAAGGCTAGACTACTGTAATGCACTAATATTGTAATGTAGCCTTGATGACTCTCCATAAAGCTAGTTAATGCAGAAATTCAGGGGTATTCCACTGTTTGCACTGGCTTCCTTTTGCCATCTAGGCACAATTCAAGGTGCTGGTTTGGATCTTCAAGCCCTGAACTAGGTTTGAGCTGAAGGAGGGTGTGGTTCACATGTACTTTAGACAGTGGCATAAAGCACCCCTCCTTTTGGTGATTTGGGAACTGTGAAAAAAGAGAAAAGTGTACTCCCATTCAGAATGAGAGTAATAATTCAGAGTAATAATTAGTGACTCCATTAGCTTGGCTTTTATGTAACCAGTCCAGAAACCACTGTCCTCACTTTTAATTGCCTTTATCTGCCCGCAATGAAGATGTCATGTAGCTTAAACTGATTGGTTATATAGTGCCATGACACCAAGGAGATACACAGACATCACTTGATGTGTTAAATGAATGTGCAATGGGGATTGAAAGGCCACATGGGCCCCACCCACTACCATCACTAGGCACCACCACCACGCTCCTCCAACCAATGTACAATTGATTTTGGGGGTGGGGAAGTTCTCAGTATGTACAACTTTATTCATGAATAGCTCCTTCATGTGACAAGAGACCCTGATTGGCTATGTTGTCCCTCCTTGTGTGACAGAGCTTGCTCTCTGTACATATATATGTCTGAAGAACTCTGTTGAATGGACGCTTGCCATGGGAGCATGGCGGAGCTGTGCACTGATAGTAGCAGACGGGACTAGCCTGTGCAGCCCTGCAACCCCTGCTGCATGCTTATTCAACATGTGGAGGGGGTCATGTGTGCTCTCCTACCATTGCAGTCACGACATAATCCCTGATTGGCTAAGATCATGTAGTAAAGGAGAAAGAAGCCCTAACCAAAGGGAGAGGGGGCAAGCACAGAAACAGCAACAGGTCTAGGGAATGTAAGATGTCAACAGACCTGAACTGGGCAGCAGAACACAGATGCCTTATTCCCTGCACCACCAAGGAAGCTCACAGGCTGCAAGAACTGCTAGCCTGACCCTTGCTCTAATGCACTACCCTGATCATGTGTGGAAGGTCTATTTCAGCATGTTAGCCTAGCCATAATAATCTCAATAGGTGATCTGCAGAGCCAATAGGAGCCCTGCTAGTCCTATATAACAGCTTCAGTCCTCCAGTCTGAGCAACCTATCAGCCAGAGTAGTTGCTCCTGAAGCCTTGTCCCGCTTCTCCTGTCTTTCAGCACCCAGTCACCTCCTGTCTGTATTGGGCTGTGACACCTATGGCTCTTCAGTTGCTGCCTTTGCATCCTGAGCTCTTGCCTGCCTTGGATTATGTTAACTGCCTCTGCCCCCTTTGACCACCTTGGAACTTGACCTGTGTGTCTGTCCTAGTTTATGCTATTGACCCCTTGGACTAACAACTAGAAGTGTGATTCTGACCCCAAAACCTGACTGGATCTGGCCCATCTGGAAACTGACAAAGGGAGGGAGAAATCACAGATCTAGGAAAACTTTTCAGGAAACATTTCTTTTTTTATTTTATTTTATTGTTTGCCTAAAAACTGGGCAAAATTTCAGTGCAGCCCTAACCATAACAAGATACTTCAGAAAGCAACTTCTCTCTTTTTCCCCCACACCATAAGTGCCTTCCTACATATACCAGCCATGTACCTAAATAAAAAACACACATAGTAATTCTTAGTGGCTTTCCCTAGAGATCTACAAAAGTCCAATGGGAAAGAGTCCTCATTATGACTGGAACATTCACCCCTCTCTTGTTATGCATATTTACGGAACAAGTGCAAATTATTTCCACATGGTTGAGGTGGCAGAAAAGAGTATTAGAAAATCTTAAAATATATAGCTGTTTCAGTAAGGCTGTAATCCTATCTTCACTTACCTGGGAGTAATTCCCATAAAACTCAATGGGGTTTACTTCTGAGTAGACATGCACAAGATTGCAGTGCCAAAGAAACTGGATTCTAGAAATACTGTGGAATTATTTGAATTAGTCTTTCTCATCTAAAATATTTTATCCAGAGACTATTGCCTTTTATATTTACAACAGAATTATTGAGTTTATTTTTTTAATCTCCCATAACACTCTCATTGATTTTGTTTTACACGCTTCATATATCAAGCTTTTGGCATTGAGCCATAACAACTTCACAACACTTTTGATTGCATTATTTCCTGGCATGCTATCAAAAATATGGTCTATCCGTACCAGTATTAAAAAGGCATTTTGGGGGGATATGAGATGGTATATCATGGTGATGCAAGAATAATGACCCTAAGGGCAGAATCCTATGCAAGCTTAGACAAAAAAAAAAAAAAAAAAAGGCCTACAACTCTCAGCATGCCCCAGCCAGCTATGCTGGCTGGGGCATGCTGGGAGTTGTAGGCCTTTTTTCTGTCTAAACTTGTCTAGTATTGCGCCCTAGGTAGTTTTTTCCACTTCATATTTGCCTTCTGGCATTACATATGAAAGGTGTTTAAGAGTCCCAAATTAAATTCCAGGTACCAATTGCAGAACTAAGGATAAGTTATCATCTATCTTTATAATACACAACCAAGAGTGCCATCTTGAAAGGCAGCTACATTGGAGCAGTGGAGCCAAAACTCACCGGGATGCAGCGTCAGCACTTTTTGATTAGCAGGGACATGATGTGACATCATCTGCCACCCCACTCAGAATTCCCTGTCCCTTCTGAGCTTAGCTGCACTCCTCACAGTAGCTGGAATGAATTTTCCCAGCAAAATATTGTTTGCTGCCTTAGTGCAAGGTATTTTGGGGTGGCTCTTGGCTTGAATGGGCAATTTAGCTAGTTACAGGCTACTTGGTAACCTGTAACTAGCTAAGTTAGATTGACTTTATAAAATTTTATTTGCAATTCATGTGTGATTGTCAGCTTCCCTTATTCTTCCTGTTTTCTTCTGTTCCCAAATAAAATGTTTCTTTAACATCTCTGGACATCTGGCAGTACTGTTTTAAAAGGGAATTTCTCTCTAAAACCTTCCCTATGTGCAGGGACTACACATGGTTACATAGCTACCCCTTGTGTCAGAGCCAGCTCCATGTTTTGGAGGGCCCTTGGCCAAGACACCTTCAATGGACCACCTCGCTCACCAAGTCTATCTTCTCACCACCATTTTCACCAGCTGCTATTGCCCTTCCTCATCCTCTTCGTCATCATGGCTTCCACCTGCTTGCTTCCACCACAGTTGTCTGGGGCAGAGTGAGAGGCCAACCAGGTTGCAGTGGTGAAGAGGAGGAGCAGCTCCAGGAGGATCTTGTCAGTGGGCCCCTGCTGGGGTGTCAGCCCTCAGCAGCTGCCCAACTATGCTTACCCTTGATGCCAGCATTGTCCTGTATTATTGGGACATTGCACAAAGCTTTGTTAATTCTGTTTTCTGGGCTTTGGGCAAGAAAATCCAAAGTGCCTTTCTTTTCTTTTTTTCCCCCTAGATCTGGGTCATCCTTAGGAGAAGGTCCCCAACTGGACAGACTAGGACAGTGATGGCAAACCTATGGCACGCGTGCCACAGCTGGCACGCAGGGACCTCTCTGTGGGCACTCGAGCCATTGGTCACCAGACCGCGAAAAGACCGTCCCCTTCTGCATTCAGCGTCAGGTTTCCATAGTAACTCCTCTCCACTCATTCCTTGCTGGCCTCCACAGGCAGGCACACTCCAACATCTCCACCCCCAGAAGCGGCCTGCGCAGGCACCCAGCCCTCCTTCTAACTGAACAGACAGCTCAGAAGCACAGCGCGCACACGCCCGAATCTTTGCGCGCCCGGTGAAGAGCCATGCCCTGAGACAGAGCGGGGCGCGATTAGCTAGTGCCCTCTCCTCCTCCCTGCCAAATTTAAGGCACTTTGAAATAAATAAGTTGGTTTTGTGTTGCAGTTTGGGCACTCGGGCTCAAAAAGGTTCGCCATCACTGGACTAGGGAGTGTCAGGAAGTTCAATCTGATGGGTAGTAGCCTATCACAATTATTTTGTGGGGAGAACCCTTGTAAATGAGGGTTGTAAACATAACACCCTTGTGTGAAGGACAGCTGCCAGCACCTGTCCTGCAAGGTAGGCCAGTAGATATCAAAATATCCCAAACCCTCCACCCACCTCCTGGTTCCCTTACGCTTAACCAGCATAGCAGCCCAGCCCCAGAAGACCAATGAACAGAGAGACTCTTGTGAAGATGGAGACTTTATTAGAAAAAGATAAAAGTTAGGCAGTGTAAGGTCTCCAATAGGCTAAATACATATAAAAATCCCTTCAACAAAAGAAGGGCTAAAACAGGGTTGGGGAAAGGGGATGAGGTAGGAAAGGGAAGGGGGAAAGGGAAGGGGATAAAAAGGGACACTAAAAGGAAATCAAACTCCCAATTGCACCTCCATCCTCAGATGGCTGAAACCTCCCAGATCAAACCAGGCCTAGCTAAAATAGCTACCCTATCCACCTTGGCCATACCTGCCAAGAAAAAACTCCAAAGATTGGGACCCCAAGGAGAACAAGCCCTCCCCTCTAACTAGACTCTTTATACTTTTACAGGCAGTCTCCAGCTCGGCCCCAACCAATCCCTGCCTGCCACCCAAACAGACCCACCCCTAACCCAGCTGTGGACACTTTCTCAGTCTTCTCCCAATCAGCCACAGCCTTGGGCCTCAGCATAGCCAGATAACCGTTACTCACAGGTGTTACAGATAATTGCCTGCCATCTGGTTCCCAGGCTGGACCAAGGACACAGAATACAGAAAATAACATGAGAAGGAAGTGTGTTCTTTCTTCACACCTTGCAAACAAGGGTTCTGCCAGTAGGGAAAGTCTCTCTCTCTCTCTCTCTCTCTCTCACTCACACTTCCAGTTCTGCAAGAGGCATGACGGACTGCAAGATCTGTGTGAACGTTATCCTTCATTGCAGCTGAGGGTGGAATGAGAGGTATGGGAGGCCATTGTCTGTAACTTTTTTTCATTAATTACAATTGCAATGTTTTAAGCAGAGATGGGTGGATCTGTCACTTTCTTTCCTCCTGCATTCATTTTTTTTACATCTCAAGTTCTTTTTCTCCCAAAAATGAACTTTGTGATTTTTTAAAAATTCTGATCAAAAACAAATTGCAACTAAATTCTCACCCATCTGCTGCAGCCAAATTCAATAGGTACAGCTATTCTCAGCCTGGAGAGGTCCATGTTGTCCCTGCTTGCCAGACAGCTGTTAAAGATGAAGAGCACGTCAGAAAAAAGAGGTAGCAACCCTAATGCAGCACCATAAGCATGGTTGAATACATAGAGATTCAAACCAGTGTCAGCTCCAAGTTTTTGAAGGCCCTTGGGCAAGGCAATAGGCCTCCTCCCTCATGCAGTCTACATTCTCACTTCTATTGTCACCAGCTGCTATTTCTCCTCATCCTCTTTCTCATCATTGCTACTACTTACTTGCTTGACAGGCAGAGAGCTAGGGAGCAAATTGGCAGTGGCATCTCCTGCTCCTCCTTCTCAGCACCACCAGAGTAGTAGTAGGTGATCACTCGTGACAGAGTAAGATTGTCTTCCAGGATAAAATTACAAAAAGAAAATTATAAAAAGAGGAAATTCTAAAAAAAATTGTGTAGACTCTAGTGATGGGTCCGTAAGTGACTGTGGAGGCCAATTCTAGATCCACACAGCTTCCCACAGTGAGGACACAGGTTACCAGATGGAAGATGGTCCTGTAAAGGATTCATTTGATGTGCTTTTCGCTTAGCACGTTTCTCCCTTTCACCTTGCACTCGGGCTTCTTCAAAGTCCATAGAACCTTTGTGAAAGGCTGATCTCCAGTTAGATCATTCATGGGCCAGAGCTTCCCAGTTTTCGATGTTTATATTGCATTTTTTTAGATTAGCCTTAAGAACATCCTTAAACCTCTTATACTGACCACCAATATTCCGCTTTCCATTCTTGAGTTGGGAATAAAGTAACTGCTTTGGGAGACGGCAGTCAGACATTCGAACAACATGACTGGTCCATTGAAGTTGGCATTGAAGGATCATTTTTTCAATGCTAGTAGTCTTTGCTTCTTCCAGTACACTGACATTTGTTCGCCTATCTTCCCAAATAATTCGCAGGATTTTCCGGAGGCAACATTGATGAAATCTTTCAAGGAGGTGGAAGTGACGTTTATAGATAGTCCATGTTTCGCAGGCATACAATAAAGTTGGTAATACAATGGCTTTATAAACCAGCGTTTTGTAAGAGGCAGGTGAACAAGCAGGTTGCTAGGGTGAAGAGGATGACCAACTCCAGAGGTCACTCCATGTTAAGTGCTTTTTTGTCCTAAATAAGGAGAACTTTGCAAATTTGGATATATTCTTATCAAAACCTAAATGAAACAATTTTCTCAACCCTTCCCTAGTTTTAACACCACCACTTTTGTGGCCATGTTATGTCATGACGGGGGATGGGAATGTGCCCTGAGTAAGCATATGGTTCTTCTGCCCCTGCCATGGCCACCAATTTGGATGGCTTTAAAGGGGGATTGGACAAATTCATGGAGGATGAAGCTATCATGGCTACTAGTCCTGATGGCTATATTCTGCCTCCAGTATCAGAGGCAGTACACCTATCTATACCAATTGCTGGGGAACATGGATGGGAGGGTGCTGTTGCACTCATGTCCCGCTTGTGGGTTTCCTGTGGGCAGCTGGTTGGCCACTGTGTGAACAGAATTCTGGACTAGATGGGCCCTTGGTCTGATCCAGCATGGCTCTCCTTATGACCACATGCCACCTACTTATTGCCTCTTGGCACTGGTGGTGTTCTGCCAGCAGTAGTGTCCTGACAATGCAAGGCATTGCTGTGCAGTATGCATTTTTTTCTACTGTAGGTAGAGCTGTGCCCCACCAACATAAGGGATGTGGAATCAGTCCTAACCCTGCCCAGCAGGGGTAATTAAGGAATAGGATGTTGTGATATGTATCACTTCACCAGCTGCAGCACACTGTTTACACATGGAAGGGACAGAATGGCTGTAAACAGGTTTGTTATGTCTTTCTTGATTCCCGTGTTGTTCGCATGGGAAGCTAGACCGTGGGAGCAATATGAGCTAGTCACATGGTTTGTATGTTCTGATGACGTGCTAACTTGTTTTCTGTCTGAAGCCATCTTCGAGAGAGGCAGGACTGCTTTCTCTCTTCTCCTTTGTTCTACTTGCTGGACTTTGTTACTGCAACAATGTAATGTCTTTGCTGAGGTGGAGTGAAGCTCAACTTACTCCACTGGATGTAATGCTTGCTATGCATTTATACTCTGCACATGGACTGTAACTAGGAAATGTATACTCTGTAGAACTTTACTTGCTAAGTGAATAAACAGGTAGAATTAGACCTGTGGTGTTCCAGAGTGTTTCCTGACTCCATGGATTAATCTGCAATGGGGAAGCTGGAAGCTGGAAGCAGTCTGACAACAAGGCTGACTGGGCTGGTCTTGCTGGCACAACATGCTGCACGCTGCGCGGGGGGAGGTGAGATCTGGAAGATCTGTGTGTGTGGAATTTCAGGCTCTGCTAGCACACAGAGACAGGATTATAAATCTCCCAACTCGCACACACTCTGCTCAAAGATAACACCAACAGGGTTACGGGCCCAGATTGGACCAGAACCAGAACCAGTTCGGAACCAGAACCAGAACCAGACTGGACCGGACCAGAACCAGGTCGGTACCAGAACCAGCGCCAAGACCTGTTTGGCAACAGCTTCGACTCCGGTGATTGCAGTGATTAATGGCAGAGGAGGAAGACGTCAAAGAAGAAAAAATATCTCCTGGTCCTTCAACCGGTAAGGAGGGGGAAGAAAGGGGGAGATATCGGCCGGCTGACACAGACAGCTTGCAGGCAAGTTTCAAGGCCGATAGCTTGGAGGGGGAGAGCGAGGCTGAAATTTCTGGTGGGGAGGAGGAAGAGAATCCCCCGGACACAGAAATGGCAGCTGCACAATCCCTGAATCCACAAATTGTGGAGAAACTGTCTGGGTCGAACTATGTGCTGTGGAGTTTCCAGATGCAGCATTATTTAACCCATGCGGGACTTTGGACTGTAGTAACACAGGATCCAATTGCAGTGGGGGATCAGGCATACAATGAATGGAAGGAGCGAGATGATAAAGCCAAAGCAATTCTTTGTTTATCTGTTGAAAGCTCACAAGTGCCATTTATCCAATTTCAAAAGACTGCAAAAGTGATCTGGAATGTGTTGAAGAACACGTATCAAATGCAAACAGCAGGAAGCAGAATCTTGCTGGCACGTAAGCTATACAAGTTAAGCTTGCAACCAGGTGGCTCTATGCCAGAGCATTTGAGTACTATCAGAGACTTGTTTAACAGGCTGAGGGCTCAGGGGATGACTATTGATCCATTAAATCAGGTCTCTATTTTGTTATCAAGTCTGGCTTCATCATATGACACAATTGTCACATTGATGGAAGGACAGCCAGATCAAAATCTGACAATGGAATATGTGTAAGGCAAACTTCTTTCTGAGTGGGAAAAGCGCCAAGGAAAGAAGAACAATTCTGGCCATAAATTTGCTGAAAGCCGGGCTGATGTGGCAAACAGCCAAGCTGCAAACAAGCAGGGAGTTACCCAAGCTGCTGCTTTAAAAGTGAAAAAATGTTTCACTTGTGGATCTACAAATCATCTGAAAAAAGATTGTAAGATCAAACAGAGAAAGAAAAAAACCAAACAGGAAACAACAAGAACACCTGAGGAGGCAGTTAAAACGGGCAAAAGTTTGATTGCATGGGTGGGGGTTTCTAATGTTTGTTGGGTTTTGGACTCTGGAGCTTCTCATCACATGACTAACTCCAGGAATGTATTTCAATCTCTGGAAGAAGATGGATGTCCAGGTCAGCATGTGGAATTAGCTGACAGGAAACGTATAAATGTTTCAGCAGCAGGAACAATTGAATTTGCTACGTTGGGTCAACAGAGAGCATTGTTTGTTCCGGAACTGGACACAAATCTGATAAGTATTTCCCAATTAGCTCAAAATGGCTATGAAATGTGTTTTTCAGACAGCACATGTGTGATTTCACGTGAAGGGACAGTCTGTGCAAAAGGTGATTTGCAGAATTCTCTGTATGTTATAAATCCATTTGTAACACATGATGAGAATGTGAAATATGCAAATTGTAAGCCTCATGATAATTGTATACATTTATTCCACAAACGTTTTGCGCATGCAAATTACAGGAGCATCGAGAAGATGCAGGGTCTGTGTGAGGGCATGAAAATGAAACCTTGTTCAAATTATGTGGAATGTGAAGTATGCAGTCAGGCTAAGTCACACAGGACTAACATTCAGAAACACAGTGATAGAGTGAGCACAAGAATATTTGAGCTGATACACTCTGATGTTGCTGGGCCATTTGAGGACAGCTATGGGGGAAATAGGTACTACATGACTATTATTGATGACTTTTCAAGATTTGGATTTGTTTATCTTCTGCAGCATAAGTCTCAGGTTCGAGAGAGATTTGAATCATTTGTGAAATGGGCTGGTAACAGATTCAAACAATACCCCATAGGTGAATTGCTCACAGATGGTGGGGGAGAAATTCTTGGAAAGTGAGGGCATTGGACACAAAGTCACAGCCCCAAACTCACCGTTTCAAAATGGCGTAGCTGAAAGATGCAACAGAACACTCCAAGAAATGATGAGGGCTCAATTAGCTGACTCACAGTTGAAAAACCATTTCTGGGGGGATGCACTTTCAAATGCTAACTATTTGCTGAACAGATTACCTAACACCACAACTGAGAAAACTCCATATGAAATTTTTCATGGGAGGAAACCAAAGATATCACACGTACGAATTTTTGGGTGCAAATGTTTTGTTCAAATACAGGCTAAAAGCTTTGAATGTTTTCTGCTGGGTTATGATGGACAAATAAAAGGATACAGGCTGTGGTCACCACAACACAGAAAGGTAATTTTAAGCAGAGATGTGATTTTTCATGAGCAAACACATGAACAGAAACAGCTGGTGGAATTGCCAATGCATTCAATGGCTAAAACACAGCAGGAAGTTTCTGAAACAGAACAGGCCACTGAGCAGATATCTGGGGAACAGGAGGGAGGTGAACAATCTCTAAGGTGTTCAACCCGAGAACATAAAACACCTGTTAGATATCAGGATGAATTCCAAAGTGGGAAAACTGCTGTACATAAAGCTCTCAAAATAGCTTTAGAACCTCAAAGTTTTGAGGAAATCCAAAGCATGGAACCAGCAGTAAGAAATGATTGGTTTGAAGCCATGCAGGATGAAATCAATGCAATGCATGTTAACAAAACATGGAGTCTGGTATCTTTACCTGTAGGGTGAAAGGCCATCACCTGTAAATGGGTGTACAAGGTGAAAACGAATCACCAGGGGCAGGTGGAAAGTACAGGGCAAGACTCGTGGCAAGAGGGTTTGCACAAAAGCATGGAATAGATTTTGATTCCGTGTTTGCACCAACAACAAGGTATGCAACTGTAAGATTGTTGTTGAAATTGGCAGCACAAAGAAAAATGATGGCATTTCATTTTGATGTAAAAACTGCTTTCCTATATGGTGAATTACAAGAGGAAATCTACATGGTACAACCCAAAGGTTTTGTAGAAAATCCTTGTCTTGTATGTCGTTTGCACAAATCCATATATGGGCTGAAGCAAGCAGCTAGGTGCTGGAACCAAAAATTAGACAGAGTTTTGATTAGTTTGGGATTCAAACAAAGCAAGGCTGATCACTGTCTGTACACATGTCACACAGAATTGGGATATTGGGTGTATTTGTTAGTTTTTGTTGATGATATATTGCTGATAACAGAATCAGTAAGTCAAAAAGACAAAATTGCAAAAGAATTGCAAGCACACTTTGAATTGAAAGATCTAGGTTTGGTGAAACACTATCTTGGAATGCAATTATCCCAGGATGAGGAAGGTTCTTTCTTGATTGAACAAAGTGGAAAAATTCAGAAATTGCTGGAAATTCATGGATTGGAGAATCGTAACCCAGTTACCACTCCAATGACTCTTGAATATCAAAAACACACAGATAACACTGAATTTGAGGATATTGGAAAATATCAAAGTGTTATTGGAAGCCTGCTATATTTGGCAAATCTGAGTAGGCCAGACATCAGCAATGCTGTAAACATACTTAGCAGGAAAACCCAAAATCCTTCTATGTATGATTGGCTAGCTGTAAAACGTGTGTTAAGATATTTAAAAGGTTCCATGAATTGCAAACTGAAATTGTCATCACACACAGAGGGAGGTTTTTGTGTGTACACTGATGCTGATTGGGGAGCTGCAACCGATAGGAAGTCCACAAGTGGGACTGTGATCATGTATGATTAAAGTTTAATTGACTGGTATACACGAAAACAATCTTGTGTGGCTGTATCTAGTGCAGAGTCTGAATTCATCAGTTTATCTCAAGCATGCAATGAGATTGAATGGTTCAAACAATTGTTTACTGATTTGCAAATACCAGTAGACAAGGCTGTTACAATTTTTGAAGACAACCAGGCTTGCATAAGCATGGCACAAAATGAAAAATGTAGGCCAAGAACCAAGCACATTGATGTTCGTTACTCTCATGTAAAGGACTGTGTGCAGAAAGGGTGGGTAACACTCAAATACTATGCAACAGGGGACATGGTGGCAGATCTTTTCACAAAACCATTGCCTGTAGTAAGACACAGGAAGCTAATGATGGCGCTAGGCCTCATTGACCAAATGTGAAACAAGATGTACTCAGCTTGTGGGGGGATGTTGTGATATGTATCACTTCACCAGCTGCAGCACACTGTTTACACATGGAAGGGACAGAATGGCTGTAAACAGGTTTGTTATGTCTTTCTGGATTCCCGTGTTGTTCGCATGGGAAGCTAGACCGTGGGAGCAATATGAGCTAGTCACATGGTTTGTATGTTCTGATGACGTGCTAACTTGTTTTCTGTCTGAAGCCATCTTAGAGAGAAGCTGGACTGCTTTCTCTCTTCTCCTTTGTTCTTTTTGCTGGACTTTGTTACTGCAACAATGTAACGTCTTTGCTGAGGTGGAGTGAAGCTCAACTTACTTACTGGATGTAATGCTTGCTATGCATTTATACTCTGCACATGGACTGTAACTAGGAAATGTATACTCTGTAGAACTTTACTTGCTAAGTGAATAAACAGGTAGAATTAGACCTGTGGTGTTCCAGAGTGTTTCCTGACTCCATGGATTAATCTGCAACGGGGAAGCTGGAAGCTGGAAGCAGTCTGACAACAAGGCCGACTGGACTGGTCTTGCTGGCACAACACGCTGCACGCTGCCCGGGGGGAGGTGAGATCTGGAAGATCTGTGTGTGTGGAATTTCAGGCTCTGCTAGCACACAGAGACAGGATTATAAATCTCCCAACTCGCACACACTCTGCTCAAAGATAACACCAACATAGGATTGGCTGAAAATCCCTAGATACCAAAGTGGTGCAATTTATACTGCCATGTCAGACTCCTAAGACTTCATTCTGATTCAAGCGTAGACCAATCCTTAATCATGGGACCAATAAGAAGAAATTACTCTCAATTTAATCCTCAGCAGTTCCCAGTATATGATGGTGAAGAAGATGCAATACCGTTGAACCACTTGGAAATGGTGACCACAACTCTGTCAAAGAAACTGCAGAGAAGCTGAAATGACGGACCAAAGATGTGGAAGAGGTGCCAGAAAACAATGACGAAAACAACAAAGTACAGCAATACCTTGGATTGCAAGTATAATTCGTTCCAGAACTGTGCTTGTAATCCAAAACACTCTTATATCAAAGTGAGTCTCTGGCGGGCATGAGTGGGGCCGATTTTGGCCCGCTGCGCCCGCTCAAGGCAAGCAGTTACATCTTTACACTACTTGTATTGCAAGACGTCGCTTGTTTATCTAAGTCAAAATTTATATTAAAAAATTGCTTGTCTTGCAGAACGCTCTCAGACCAAGTTACTTGCAATCCAAGGTATTACTGTACCGATGAAGAAGCATATACTCCTCTGGCAAGTGAAGAAGTA
>CM037880.1:145220598-145303098 GCA_021292165.1 Shinisaurus crocodilurus
GTTTTGTTCTTTTTATCTTTTATTGTTCACCACTCTGGAATCAGTTTAGATGTGGTGGTATATAAATGCTATAAATAAATAAATAAATAAATATTTCCCCAGTTGAGAAAACAAAGTGCCCTTATGAGCCACTAATAATGATTTACCCCAGTGTAGCTCTCCATGGGAGAGCTGCTACAACCCCACCTTTTCTAAAGCTTAACCTTTGGCTACTAGAATAAGCTCACAGAAGATGGAGGAAGTAATTCTCTGGCCCTTAGACAGCGTCTGAGAGGCCCTAAGATATTTTGGATTCCCAGCGCTGAGGTCGGAGACAGTGCTCTGACCCTGAAGGAGGAAATAGGAGCTCCAACCATCTTCCCCCTGCCCCTGTTGCAGCCAACAGAAAGAAACGCACTAGCCGCCTCCCCAAGGTCAGGAACACAACCTTAGAGAGGGGGGGAAAGTGGGGCGTTTCATTGGGTGGGGAGGGGAGGAGACTGGAGAGGCCAGGATAGGAGCTCTCCTGAGGGTCCTCCAGCCTCCTTCCCTCCTCCTCCAAAACACTTTTGCTAGATGGGCAAAAAAGCCTGTCTAGCGAAAATGTTGGGGTGTGAGGATGGGGGGGGGGAGATTGCCTGTGCCGCTCCTCCTGCCCTGCATAGGATGCTTGTAAGCCTCTGAGTTTGGAGGCTTATGAGCACGGAGGGTGCAACCCATAGGATTGCGTCCTTAAATAATTTAATATTGGATAGCTTCGTTGAGGTGTTCCTGATTAGTCAAAAGGCAGATCAGGGAATAGGGATTCAACCTGTGTTGGATGAGGTTACACTCCCACTGAAGACTCAGGTGTCCAGTTTGGGTGTGTGTACTCTTGGATTCAGCCCAGAACCTGGATGCCCAGGTTTCAATGGTGGCCAGGAGTGTGTTTGCACACCTGAGGCTAGTGCACCACCTGAGGCCAGTGTATAAACTGCATCAGTTCCTAGAGTTGTCTGGTCTAGCCATGGTCACACATGCCTTAGTTATGTTATGTTTGGAAAGTGTTTGGAAACTTCCGATGGTCCAGAATGTTGCAACTAACAAATTTGATATTTGTTGAATTGAATTGAATTTGTCAAAAAATTGAAGGTTAATGCAGAGAAGACAGAGGTGGTCAGTAAGAATGCCAATCACATTTTTGTTACTACTGTGTTAGTCGAAACGCAACTTAAATAAAAATTATTAATGCAGTACAGAACAAAGAAAATTAGAGTAGTGAACTAGAAAATGTTGTGTTGGAATCTGCAAACGTTGGGTGGTTGCAATCTTATTTTGGAATCCCAATCTCTTTTTGTTATTTTTTTTGTTCACATTAATCCACTTTTAAGAATCAAAACTATTAAAGCTTGGATTTGAATGTGAATGGTACTATCTCCTTGAGAATCCATCCTTATCAGGATTTAGGATTTTACCATGAACCTGACATATTATTGTACATTCTCTTCCCAAACAAGAGAACGGGTAAGAGATTCAGTACTTCTAACGGGATTTCATCCTGGCTAGGGATAGGATGGATGGTTGCCCAAGTCAGATTCTAGATGAATGGAATCCTGGGTTCCAGCTGAAACAGATACATTTCCAAAGTGAATCATAGGCCTGCTGCATTCCCACACTCTGGTCCTTTCCCATATATTCGTATGGCTAAAGACCCAATCTATAAAACCTCTGCACCAGAGGAGAAATCTTCAACATTTTATTGAAACATCCCCAGGAAGCAGCCACCATGGAACATTCTCTTCCAGAGATATCTATGGATGAAGACAGAAAGATGTGCTGGGAACTTTATTTCCTTCGTCATCAGCCCCCAAGAATGTCTCTCTGATAACTTTCTTGGTTACAACCAACTCTTCCTTTGACATTTCTTCAATTCCTGCCTTTGCCATCATGCCCGTCCCAAGAGTGGAAATAGATACTTCAGGAAACTTAACAGCATTATTGGAGTACATGTCACTGATTTGGAGTACATGTCAACTGGGAGAGACATAGTTATGCTAGGTGGCTTTTAAAAAAACCTTGAACGTTAAGATATGAGCTACGTTAGAGAATTTCACGTCACTTTCAGATGTGGAGCTATCTTGGGAAATGAATGGATGTGCATCTCACAAGCATAGATACACAGAAGTTTTATGAAGGCCACAGTAGAATGGAAGGTAAAATGTCTTTAAATAAGTGGCACAAAAAGTACATTGCAGTGAAATGCAACTAGACTGAAAAAAGAGCAAGACAGAAAATGTAGCTGAAGCTAATGGACAACAAACAACAATCAAATCTACACGCAATAAAAGATGTACATTTTTCTGCCAAGGTTCAGCTTCACCTTATAATCCATTATTAATGTTAGAATGCTTAATGAAGACAAGAAAGGTTGGCAGTGTAACTGAACAACAAAATGGCAAACTTAATTCCAAGCTAATTTCTGATGGCATGATGGCACAGAAAGCTGAACATCATGCTAAATATTTGGGTGGCTTTACAACAAGTCCAGGTCAAATGGTTCAATAAGAAGAATGGGTATAGTTCAGCTATGCTAGAGGTAGCTTTTACTGAGTTAATATATGGTGTGGAAGATGTTATTTAAAGAAGGGATGAAACACATCCAGTATTCAAAGCTCCAATTCAAGCACAAATTATCAGACAGGAAAAGACTGAGTATACTAGCACTTTTAATGGGCAATTGGAGAACGTTGTCAAATTAAATCTGCACCCTGAACACTGCTTGCGGTAGTGAATATTATTCTTTATGGAACATGCATAAAAAAATGATGGCATTATCACTCAACCAGCTTTCACAATATCACAGCTTCTTGTTTTTCTGCAAACAAAATGGTAAGCCAAGTGGAAGCATAGAACAGGCTGACATGCCAGCTCCTTTGCCAGTGTATTTGGGACGTTAAATATATGGGGAAAGGAAAGGAAAGAAATTGTGCAAAAGTTACATAATCTTGGCCTGTCAATCTCATATGGACTAATGTTGGGAAGGTTGTATTTTTGTGTGTGCCAAAGGGCAATCTAATTTTTGAGCAAGAAAAGCTTGTCTGAAAGATTCTATGCCTTCACAGGGTGTGATGCTATTTCAACGTTTAATGCAACAGTGTGTGTGTGTGTGTGGGGGGGTGAATCATGAAAGACATGGACAAGCATTGATCAGATTACAGTAGCATTTGATTCATTTTCAGGCCCACAGAGTTCAATCTGCAGTGACACCTGATTCATTCTCAAGCAAGCAGTCTGTCATCCATCAGCACTGCCCCACAATTTTGGCGATGTATACAAGCCAAAAAAATGGGCAAGAAAGGATGTAAAAAAATAAAAATCCACTGCCACCTGTGGTGTGGCATTAAAGCGACATATTAGTGATACGCTATCCTGATTTGACCCCAAAAATTACAGAATGAGTGGAGTGTGCTCAAAAGCTTCACACGCATGCACACACACACACACACACACACACACACAGAAACTGTCACCCTTCCTCCCTATCTCTCGTACCTTCTCACTGCTGCATTAGCTGCTGCTCGGCGGCAGCTGTGGTGGGAAGAGCAGTGGTTGGTAGCTCCAGTGTCAGTGGGGTGGCGAATCCACTCCAGGTTTTAGTCTGAGCTGTAAAGGAGCTATCCATGGTGCCGAACCTACTTCAGGGATAGGGATATCCGCACCATGGATAGCTCCTTTAAAGTTCAGCCCAAAGCCCAAAGTGGAAACACCACCCCACTGACATTGGACTCACCAGCCCCCACTAGCAAGGAGGTCTCTTTCTCTCTGCTGAACATGACACTGGGTGGGAAGTCCCTTTCTCTTCTCCCTTTGCGGCAATCACTGCATGTGTGTCCTCTCTGGCAACTGAAACACGGCTAGGACCTCTCAGCACAAATCATGCCCACAACTGCTGAATGCAGTCTGGGGGCTTTCGTGCCATCACTCCCCGCCCCCCCTTCCCACTTAGTCTTAATGTCCAGCTCTTTAGAATTCAGCCCAGCACTACACTTTAGGGTAGAAAGGTAATAATGTTTTGAATAAATGCCAGGAGCATGACACCATCCTCCTTCTCATATACGATACAGAAAAGTTTAGATCCAAAAAAAGGGAGGGTTTTGTTTTTTTTAAAGTCCACAATTTTATGTAGCCGACCTATTGTATGCTGTGCATTTTCCAGGATGGCTCCACTTCTGAAACGTATAATCTGCAACTGATAGCCATCTATAACTGCCCCTGGGCCCATCCAGCTTCTTCCTCTGCCTCCCCACCCCCTGCCGGAGTCTAATCCTTAAATCAAATCAGGCTGTGGGAGGGGGATCTTCATCTACCACTCCCTAGAAACTAGACAGAACTTAGGCAGCAAAGGGACAGGCTCTACTGACCAGCATCCAGGATGGAGGAGATCCTGGAAAAACATGTGCAAGATTGACAACCCCTCATGCCTCCGACAGTGGCTTTCTAGACAGCAGGGTGGCAGGAAAAATATCCCCCGTGGAGCCAACTGGGGAACACCTTCGTCTGCTACATAAGTGACTGTCATGGAGCCTGCAAGGGAACAGAAGCCCACCTGGAACAAGTTCACAGACAAAGCGGCCAGGAACATCCTGGTGATAGAGTGGGCTTTCCTCACTGTCTGAGCAACAGTGGACACAGGCTGGATCCTGCATCTGTTGGACGACAGCCTATGAGGAGCAAGACAGAGCAAGGGAGGAAACAGCATAGCACAAGCAATAACCTGCAGGTGTAACACACGCCATTCATGGAGCCGCAGGCCGCTGTCCCTTACTCACTTGTGTGGGGTGCTCTGTCCTGGCACTCCAGTTATGGGGTGAGGTGTGACTTACCTGTATGCTTCCCCTGTGTGTGTGAGAGAGGGGAGGTGACGGAAGGGAGGGCAGGGTGAAGAGTGCTGCTGAGCGGACAAAGAGTGTTAAGAGCAATGCAGTTCAGACAACACACAATTTCCCTGACAACATGTGTCCCCACTATACTCTCGTGGGTGCTTTGTCGCTGTACTTCCAGTGATTGGAGTGGAGTGGCGCAGAGGTTGCTGTTGGGTGTTCGTGACTGGATTCCCAAGGCAAGGCAGCTGTTAGGACTCTAGGAGACAATGTGATAGCAAAGTGCCCACCTTTCCAAGTATGCTCAGAAGGCAAGCGTTCATCCCGTTCAGTGCAAAGTGCTCCCTTCTGTGTACAAAGTTTGCTTTCCTGTGGTTTCCCATTGCCAGGGTTCCTGTGACATGAGGCCAGAGGATTATAGCCCCATGCCATATTTGTCTCTGTTGTCTGAGTTATTGTCTCCCTGTGTGGGGTTTATATAATGGGGGGTGTGCATGTGTGCATGCTGTGATTGGGTACTGAGTTACATCTACACCAAAGTCTAAGTACTGTCATTTCAGGGTGGGCATGGTGGAAGTAGAGAAGCAACCTTTTAAAAAACTATTTATTTATTTATTATATTTATATCCCACCTTGTTCCTGCAAGGAACCCAAGGCAGCTTACATAATCCTGCTCCTCCTCCTCCTCTCCATTTTATCCTCTCAACAACCCTATGAGGTAGGTTAGGCTGAGAGTCAGTGACTGGCAAAGTCACCCAGTGAGCTTCATGGCTGAGTGGGGACTAGAACCCAGATCTCCCAAGTTCCAGTCCAACACTCTAACCACTATGCCACACTGGCTCTTTTAAAGGATTTTCCCCATCCCATTTGCTCTAATGGGCATGAAATTACTAATGACAGCCCCTGGTCTTGCGTAACTTTGCACTGTGCACTGACAGGGCTTATGATGTGGTATAGTAGGGACCTTCCCACACCCTGCCCATGGAACACTCTTTTTCCAGGTATGCTGCAGACATAATTTGGCTGATGGAGCATTTCCATGGGTGAAGGATAATCACCGAGGACCAAAAGGGGTTCTGTCAATGAATGTCGCTTTCTACAGGAATAGCTCCCTCTCCCCCAGTGGAAAGACATTTCTGCTAGTTCCTAAGTCCCTCAGCCAGTGGATCTTGGCCATAGGATTGCTCACTAAGGCTCATTGTGCCAATATAAAGGTTCTCTAGCAGTAGTAGATCTAGCACAGGCTTCCACAATTTCTCTCTTCTCTTTGTCTTCTCTCTGCCTTCAGCGCTTCCCAAGACAGAGTTGCAATGGAAGGCAAGGAAGGTTCTTCATACAATGTCTAAGTATTTCTCCATTGTTCTGGGGCAATCCCAAGCAGTGGGTCCAGCTGCATATCTTGTGTCATCTCAACAGACAAAAGAAGATTGATCTTCTTCAGTCCTACAGCATAAAGATGAATGTGAGGATATGACCTCACAGAAAAGGTCACACTCATTGGATAGTGCCTACCTACTTTGATGAAAAAGGCACAAAGAGCTATTGGTGACAATCTAGTGAACAGGCAAAAAAAGGTTAATACAAGGTTTCTAATTATATCTCTAAAAAGAATATATATACATACATACATATATATCATACCTTCATATTCATTTATAAAGATAATGTTATCTAACCTACATTTTTTAAAGATAATGTTCAAGGTGGCTTGCTGAAAAACTAATGATAGATAAAGCAATATTTAATGCCCAGCACAGCATTTTTGCATTTTCTGAAAGTCACACGTATTTGTCTTTCCATCATGCAGTAATGAATCCCTTCTGCAATTGGCTCTTCTCATTCTGTTACTCACAATCCCCAGCAATTCCCTCTCCCGCCTTAAATGTCTCAGTCTCCCATCAGTTCCAGACAAATGCTCTGCCAGCCGAGGAGCAGCTGCACTACCTCAAGCCAGAGTTTCCTTTAGCTGTTACCCATAATTCCTTAAAGTGGACAAAAGATCTCCGAAACACACACAGAGACACACCACAGGAGAATCGTTCAAAGGAATAGAGCGCATCTATTCCGTCAAAACATTCTGTAGTATCTCCGCATAATGTTTCATGGCATATGACAGGAAGGAGATGACACGTCAAATCACCAGTCAAAAATACAACCCTCTCAAGTATAACTTTGCCATTGTAGGGAGAAAAAAACCCAAACCTTTGCATGATTTCTATAGTTGTAAACATACCCAAAATGGAATAAGAAGAAAACCAGTTTAAGGGCGCAATCCTATGCGTGTTTAGACAGAAAAAAGTCCTACAACTCCCTACATTCCCCAGCCAGCATGGCTGGCTGGGGAATGCTGGCAGTTGTAGAACTTTTTTCTGTCTAAACACGCTTAGGATTGTGCCCTTAGTTAAGCACTGTGAAACTTATAGGGTTGGATCCAGACTTTATCATACTTAAAGTACCCTTATGTCCCATTAATTTCAGTTGGCCTACTAAATCTGGGTCCAATCCATCACCTTCTCAGATTTTATCCCAAAACTGTATTCCCACTTTGTGGAAGGCCCTTTCAAATGTTACACCATTTTGTGATTGTGTTGGCTTCTTCTCAGCTCTTTCTTTTCTAATGTTCTTTAAACTGTTGTTGTTGTTGTTGCTTTAAAATATCCTTAACAAAAATATACCTTGGATAAAATATTTGTAAGGGTTAAGCAAAGAGGTGCATTTTGGAGCAAAAGTACACTATTAGTCCAGGCATCAGACAATGACATGATGACATGCTGACATAGATCGAATGTGGGGGAATATGGGCTCTTCATTATTCCTGAGAAACGTTTCTAGGCCTCTTTTTAAAGAACCAAGTGCAGGATTCCTCAAGTCTTTATCCACTACACATCTTTATGCACACACAGCCATATGGGGACACACACACACACACACACACACACACACAATCTTTAAGTTAGTTTTTAGTAGCGGCTGCCCCATAAGAAATACTATTCAACAGAGCCGGTGCCTGTCACCGCTTCCCATCACATGCCTGGTAATTAAACTCTGACTGATTTATTGACTGACAGCCAACAAATCCCAACCCAGTTTTTATGATATACATACTTCCCCCGGCTAAATTCACTCAAACAACAGCCCAGTTGAAAGGGAAGGGTAAGGCCAGGGAGAGAGAAAAGAGGGGCAAAAGAGTGGCAAAGCAACACACACTTTCAAAATTTGGTCTTAGTAGATGAAGGGAATACATTTTGTTTTTAAAAACAAACAAAAGGAATTTAAAAAAAGGAGGGGCCCTGTCAAATGCAACATCTCTTTCAAAGCCAGGCTTCGAAAGGAAGAAGGAGGAAAGAAGTAGTAAACATTATTACTTCGGCTTTAAGATTCATTTGAAACGCCTCACGTACAAAAAATCTCTGAAGGGGAAAACAAGACGTGCTTGCAGCTAATATTACAGTCAAGTTCCAATTTTACCTAAGGGAAAGCAGCTTTATTAAAAGTCATGACTGAAATTGCGTGACAGGTGCCAATATTCTCCACCCTGACAGATGTGTCAGTTTGCAAATGCCATTTTCTTGTCAGCAATCCCTAGATGGAGTTGCTCCCATCACCATTTGTCTCTCTTCCAGCTAGATCACACATGCCCGTTGCCTGCCTCCAAGCTGCACTGCATTGTTTGATATGTGGAATCTTCACAATGAGACTTATTAAAAGACAGTCCATTATTTTTATTTAGAGCATTTCCAAAACAAGCAGAGCACCGCATGGAGATAATTTTTTTTAAAATTGTGTGGCAGGTCATCTTCAGGCCAGAGCAACTCAATTTGAAATGCATAAGGAAGCAGTGTCTCTCCCCCCCCCCTCTCAGCTCATAATGAGGGTGATTTGAGTGACATTTAACCCTTGAATAATGGCTTCGAAAGCTTGTAGTACTGTATTGCTGTATACTAGATACGGGCGCCGTTCAAATGAAGGATGGATTCTGCCCCGATTTTTCCTAAATCTTTGTTCCCCATGCGTTCTCTTACTTTGTTACAGGTGGGCTTGCTTGATGCAGCAATAAAATATAAAATACTCCTGATCGGCTGTATTTATGGACCCTTTCCCTCCTTCTGCTGGTTTCAAACACAAAAGAAAAATGGTATCTCTCAATCATGCCTGGTATGAGCAGCAGGTAAAGCTGCAGCCGAGTCCTCTTCGGCTTCTGATGGGAAATAGTTACAGATGAAATGATTCTGTTAATAGAAATTATAATAGAAATGTTTCCTTCTAAAGGATGCTTGTGTTACCACAAGAGGCCATGACATGATGCGACAAATTTGGGCAAGGGGAACTACAACCTCAACTTAAACCTCACACCAGCAGTTCTGGGTTTGTTTATTTAAGGCAGGGGTGCAGAACCTTAGGTCTGGGGGGCAAACCCACCCCTCCCATGGTCCCAGTCCAGATGACCATGCCCCCTTCCCCAGGTCTCACCTCCTGTCCCCTTACCATCGATTGTTCGGTGGTTTCCCAGCTTTCGTGCGGTTTCCCCCCCATTCTAAAAGGTTGAAATGTCTCATAAGGCTTAGTTGCTGACAGTAAGAGCTGCAAGCTAAAATATTGGCCTTGCCATTTAGCCCTGCGTCTTTTGCCTTTAGCTCCATCCGCTGCTAGAAAGTGGGTCATGATAGCTTTTTTTCTGAAATGGAATTTGGCCCTTTGACTGAAAATGGTTCAAACCCTCTGATTTCAGGTTTATATATACCGTTCCTTCATAATATTTTATCCCAGGGTGCTTTAGAACGTAAGATGAGGGAAGGGTAACATAATCAGGGATGGGGACTCGGACTCAAGGACTCAACTCGTGAGTCGGACTGAGTCCCCCCTCTGACTCGAGTCACACTCGAGTCCCATTATTTTTAATGGGACTTGAGACTCGACTCGGGACTCGATGCCAAGGACTCCGTCACCGCCGCCCGCACGCCACCGCCGTGCAATGGCAAGGCAGCATGCAATGGCGAGGCGTCAGTGGTGGTGAGGTGAGCGGCGGCAGGCGGGCGGCGGTGAGGCGGTGTGCAATGGCGAGGCGGCGGCGGTGGTGGTGAGGTGAACGGCAGCGTGGACGGCGGCAAGGCGGCGGTGGCGACTCGAGCGGCGCAGAGAACACTACGCGCTGCTCAGAAGAGCGAGCCGCGGAGAACTACGAGCCCAGGGAGGGCTCGTAATACATCCCTGCCGGCGCCGACGGTAAGTGGTGGCACCGGCGGCCCATGGAGGGAGCGGGAGGGTCTCCACGGGAGGAAGGGCAGTTCTTCTTCCTCTCGCGGAGACCCTCCCGCTCCCTCCATGGGCCACCGCTTTGGGAGTGACTCGGGACTCAGGACTCGAGTCACCATTTTGGGCCTCGGCCCCTCGGACTCGAGACTCGACTCGAGACTTGGGTCCAAAGACTCATGACTCGACTCGTGACTCGAGGCCAAGGACTCTTCAACATCCCTGAAAACCATGCACAGAAATACATGCACATATTGACACAGCCGTGTAAACACAACTTCCATTCTGGATACAGAATCACATCTCTGACTGCCACTGGAAATTTCCCTTCCCCAACAGAGGGAATATTAAAATGTGTGAAGAGGGAAGACTTACACACATGTGGCTTGTTCAGTTTTCAGATGTATATTCTGGTTGCAACGATAAATTTTCCATCCCCGAGGGATGTGCGCAGAGCTTGATTGGGGGGTGGAAGTCCGGTGAACTCACCGGGCTCGACCACCTGACCTCCGCTCGCCCTATCTTTTTCCCAGCTAGGCTCGGCATTCTTGCAAGCCAAGCCAGGGAAAGCGACTTCCGGGTTCTGGAACTATGTTGTTTATGTAGAAAATGGCTTAAGATACGTTAAAAACGGCCTAATTTGCACAAATCTTGGCCCAATTTCTGCCAATTTTGGCCTAATTTGCTCAAATTTGGCTGTTTTTAACGTATTTTACGCTATTTTCTATGTAAACAATGTAGAGCCAGGGACCTGGAAGTCCAGTGAGTGCCTCAGCTGGCACTCACGCTTGGCTTGCTTGCTGCGAGTCAAGTGCCGGGTGGGTCGCCCATCCCTACATTACATTCCACCTGTGCCTTGGCCAATGACCTATAAACTAATAAGTTCAAAGCAAGAGAGGTAGAAATTTCCCATTTTCAGTCTTCTCTAGTAGATGATTATGCATATAGTAGATTATATGCATATTAAATCTCAGCTGATCACCTTGCACACTGCATTAATGTGTCTGACCATGCATGGTTCATTTGAAGAATGCAGTGGAAGAATTGCATTGGCACCCAGTTCTGTTTCTCCTTTTCACTGGATTTGGGAATAGTGGCCATGTCCCTGAATCAGTGTCTGGAATCACAGATGGGCTGCATGAAAATGAACAGCTGAAGCTCAATCCAGACAGAGTTGATGATAGTGGGGGATTCAGTGGACCAGTTACTTGAGGAAATGCCCGTTATAGATGGCTCTCCCCTAAGGAGCAGATTCATCATTGGGAGGTAATCTTGGAGCCCAACACTATAAGATGGCGGCTGTGGCTCAGACTGTCTTTTCCCAAGCCCCGCCTGATTCACCAGCTATGCTCACTGCTGGAAGATAAAGACACAGGCACTGTTGTCAAAGCCTTGGACAGACTGGACAACTGTAATGAACTCGCAGGGCCAGCACCAGTGGGCCCTTGGCATAGTGCTGCCGATGGGCCCCCTGCTTGCACAGCAACTGGGCCTGCCACCACCACTACCCTGCCAGCCAGTGCCCTCATTCCTTTTTTTTACCTGGCGGCGACTGCATGACAACGATGGTGGCTCCTCCTCCAACTCCACCCGGCAGCCGGCCAAGCCAATCTGCAGGCCCCATGGCACACCATTTTACCCCCCCTCCCAGCAGTGATTTGTATTATTCAGTACTGCCTTTGGGGGGACATGGCTAATAAGGAGGAGGAGCTGGAGGAGCCGCCACTGCTGCTGCTGCTGCATAGCTGCCACCAGGCTAAAAAAAAAAGGAGGAAGGGTTGGCTGGCAGGGTGGTGGTGGGGTCAAGGATGGGCCCTTCTGAGCCACTGGGTCCTCAGCAGCTGCCTGACCATGCCAATCCCAAATGCCAGCCCTGTGCACTCCACTCTGAAAATGATCCAGAAGTTTCAGCTGGTGCAAAATGCCACTGTCCATCTATTAACATAGAATATCATCTATTCTAAAACAGCATTCTTCAAATACCTGAAATGCTGTCACACAGAAGAGGGGAAAGACTTGTTCTCTGCTGCCCCAGACATCAGGCATAGATCTAATGGGTTTAAGGAAGATAGATTTTAGTTGAACGTTAGGAAAAACATCTTGATGGTAAGAGCCATTCAGTGCTGGAACCAATTACCTAGAGGGGTGGTGGACTCTCCCTCACTGAAGGTCTTCAAGATGGACAGCCATCTGTTGGGGATGCTCTAGCTCTGGATTTCCTTCATCAAGCAGAGGGTTAGACTAGATGGCCTATAGGGTCTCTTCCAACTCCCATGATCCTAACATCTGCACTGGTTACCAGTTGGCTTGTTTGACCTTTAAAGTCCTACATGGTCTGGACTGTAACTATTTCAGGGAGAGCACGTTCTATCATATGACTTCCCCTCTCCCATCAGGATCAGCTTAGGAGGCTCTGCCCAAGGCGCTGTTCAATAACTGAGATCAATCTCCATCAGGGTCTTGGGACATTTGAGCTTTACCATGTTCTCCTCCTCCAAGAGGTTTACCTACATTTCACTTCGGTCTCTTTCCAGAGATACATAAAAAAATGTCAGGCCATCGGGAACTAACTGGAATAAATTGGAAGTAAGTTCTCAGTTTGACTTTTAAATTGGTTTATTTTGTTATCGTGAATATTTTTAACTGTTTTATTAGTTATGAACCACTTTAGGAAGATCTACTTTTGTTATTGTTGAAAAGAAGTGTATTAATAGATGGAATAAATACAAATAAGGGCATAAACAGAACAAAAGAACCAATGTTACCTCTGTCAGAAGCACACTACTGAGCTCCCACTGCCCAAAGGGACCCTGAATACATCTGTCTGTAGGCTGTGACTTGACATGGGAACCTCTCACCACAAGTAAGCATGGCAGGAGTTGGGTCCCATTCTCACAGTTCAGGTTGCTGTCCTTATGGGGCCAATGGGTCCTAGCAAGCACCATGACATCATCCACATGCATCGTGTGAAGGTTTGGTGTTCTGTTATAGGATGTCTCAGAAGCCACCATGGATCCCAATGCCTCTTCCCCACCTCTTTTTCCACAGAAGTCAGAATGCCCAACAAATCTGGTCTGACTTTTGGCCAAGGCAGAATCTGGAGCTATCCCTAGCCATTAACAGAATCTTGAGACATTGTTAGTCCATTATTTGTAGGTTCGCATAATAGGCTAACTACATGATCCTTTGCAACATGGAATATTTCAGGGACCAGATTGCTCAGCACTCACTCATAATAAATGTTTAATCACTGGAGCAGTTGGAATGCATAGTCAGCCACATATGATTTCCACAGGTTTTAACCTGTGACTAACTCTTCACTCATTGTCTCTTATGAACCACAAGATAGTATCAAGACTATCCCAAAATGATTCAAATAATAAAGGAGCATCTAGAGAAGGACTGGCTTGGAATCATTTCTCTTTACTCTACACCAGCCTTCCCCACTGTGGGGTCCTCCAGATGTTTTAGACTACAACTCCCATCATCCCTGACCATTCACTATGCTAGCTGGGCTGGTGGGGGCTGTAGTCCAAAACATCTGGAAGGCACGAGGTTGGGAAAGGTTGCTGTACAGAAACAATGTCTGTGAAAGAGCAGAGTTTAAGCACAATGCTAAGATGAACTGAGAAAGTTACATCACAGACAATCAGCAATTCTGGGGCAGCAGAGAGAGATGTACGTACATTACTATTTTTATTTTATGATACAGTAGCATTTCTCTCCTGATGATTCCCACAGGGAGTACCCAACAAATGGGGCAGGAAAGGAGAGAAACACAAAAGGTTTTGTACATTTTGTAGATTTGAACTAATTGCCTACCTGCTGCCAACATTCCAAGGGTCTTGAGAGTCCAGAATCCTCACTTTGTAAGGGCAAATTTGACTCCATAAGCGCTTCCATCTCAAGAGCATTTCAGTGATGTCCACAAGAACACTGTCCATTGGAAAAGTTCCAACAAGCAAACTAAGGAAAAGGAGTGCTTTTGGACCCCTTGCGCAACCCCTTCTGATTGCGATCTGATGACTTAATCCCTTCTGACTGCGATCTAAGGAGTTAATAAATGAGAGGCAAGTTTTTTTTAGCTCTTTACTGCAGAAAAAGTGACACTTCCCAGCACTTACCACCACCACTACCCCACCCCCATGTCATGGAACAAGAGTGTTCTGAGATTTTATCTTTCAATATAAGGTCCTGTACAGAGATAGGATATAGAAGGTGTGACTCACTTTAAGAGAAGAGAAATGTCACACAGGAAGTAAAGACCAAAGGGGTGTTCAAATGACTCCCTTCACGCATTCAGTGATCACATCAGGCAGTAGCTGAAAGACACACACTGACACTTCATGGTTGCATATGGCTTACCATTTCATTTCAGCGGCATGACTGCATGACACTTCTTTGCACAGCTTCATTTATCTATACTGCAACGCCATAAGAGATTTTGTGGTGGAGTCTGTGGCAGCAGTGACCGATTGAGCTGATATGACTTGGAATATTCACGACCATTCCAACCATTCATAGGACAAAGCTATCAGCCCCTGAATTTCTGCTGTCCGTCTTTTGTGAAATCTGTTTGCCAGTGGAGATGGCTCCCTCACAGGCTATGCAGAAGGCGAGATCTGTCTGGAACAGGCTGGAGATTAGAAATGTGAATGGTGGCGGGGAAGTCCCAGAAATACGGAAGCTCAGATTCAGGGAACCCATTGCAGGGTCAGAGAAGAGAGGGCCCAAGTAGGCAGTGGTGTGAGACATGGGAACCTAAGAAAATGGTAGATGAAGGGAACAGAGGCCTGAAAAAAATAAGGACCACAAAGAGACAGAGTTGAAAAAAGAAGGAACAAAGGGAAAGCAGAACTGCGGAACAACCTTACGCAGGGCCTAAAGCCAGGAAAGTCCTTGGAAGACACGGCAGGGAGCTGGATGAGAGCGTGTGTGTGTGTGTGTGTGTGTGTGAGAGAGAGAGAGAGAGAGAGAGAGAGAGAGAGAGAGAGAGAGAGAGAGAGATGAATTTCACAAACTGGTTTAAAGTATCACCATCCGCACCAGTCATTTAGCAAGGGAGGTGAGGCAAACACTGGGCTAATGAGCCGTTCTGGACAGGCTGCCGCAGTGAGAAGAAAGAGACTGGTTTAGTGGTAACAGTGGCTTTACTTCACTCCTAACCTCCAGTTGGGGCAGCTTTGCGTTCTGAGAAGCACAGCTGTCGCCACCCTTGTGGAAAGCAGGCAATATGGCGACAGGGCCTAGCTTCAGGCTCACCTCATCTCTCTCCCTCAAGGCAATGTTCTACTGATGGACAGTGACCAGGGATGAGGAACATGTAGCTCTCCAGGTGCTGTTGGAGTGCAATTCCCGTCACCCCTCACCATTGGCTATGTTGGTTGGGCTGATGGGAACTGCAACCCACCAACATCTGGTGGACACAAATTCCCAGCTCCTGCCTTAGACCCCTTGTGTACATGCCCTGATTGTTGTTTTTGCTCAGGGTCTTTTCCCCATTGCCTTGGGTCTGCAAATGGCCTTTATCCATCACAGGTAACCACCCACGCTGATAAAGAAGAGTGTTGATTTTGTGGGGTTACAACGATACATGAGCATACATAGTGAAGAGTAACTACGAACATTGAAGACACTTTACGGATTAAAGCATTTTGAAATAAAAGGCAAACATTCAGAACTATGGTTAGGAATATTATGTTCTTCTGTGGCCATGTAGCCCAGAGAGTGGGGGAAATGTATAATATCAGACAATTTTATCCATTCCAAATTATTTGTACCTTTTTATCAGGGATCACACACATATCACTGGCTTCCAGGTTGCCTTTGAAGAAATGAATTTAAATGCAATTAATTTGACATCATAAATCTCATATGCACCTTTTCCTTGAAGTCACGACCTTACATCTGCTGCACATATCTATCAGGGGTCAACTTTAACCCAGAATACTTTGGGTTGCAGTTTTGTTTTTCATAACAACATGAGTTTTTTTAATTGTACATTAATGATTTATTCCTTGCAGTCATTTTGTTTCATAAGAAAACTATTCTACGATATATATGAAGAGTCTCTTCGACAGTATTCAAAGTGTTATTTCATACCACACAGTGCATTTCATAACAGAGGCAACAGTATTCAAAGTGGAATAAGCCAGGGGGAAACAGAATTATAATGTTTTAATATAATGATAAAATTAACTTGCTAAAACTAAATTTTCCTGAATGTGGCAAAAATAGATATATGTTATTCTCTCTCTTTTTTAAACTTTACCACTTTTGAAATCCTTGAACAAAAATGCTCAGGGCAGAAGCCTGTATTTTTTGCTTCTGTTTGTCTGTATAGCACCATGTACATTGATAACATCACCATCATCATCCAATTTACTAATATTTATTTACAGGTGCAATCCTATGAATGTTTAGCTGGCAGTTGTAGAACTTTTTTTTGCTCTAAACATGCATAGGATTGCACCCTTAGGCACGTTTAAGTCCTGTTTCTATTAGTGGGAGAGTTAAGCACATTAAAACAAAATGTTTCATTTCTATATAGATTATGTACAAACTAGTTCTATGCCTTCCTTTACTGATACACAGACATATTTCTAATATCCACCAATTAAATGATTTTGGGTTGGCTAATCATCAGCCTGTCAACGGCTTAAATTTAATCACGATCAAACCAAAATCTTAATACAGTTGCCTTTTTGAGATAGTGAATCAAGTGTGAAATAACTTGCAAATTAATAAAGAAAAGCTATTACTCAGTATTAGAAGTAATGGTTGTCTTAAATATATTCTTCTGTGTATCTATGTATCTTCAATATGTCTAATGTGTAGCAGGATGCCCCGCGCTGCTTCTCCAACTCTTTGTCAACCCTTGCTGAGCTGTGAGCACTGAGGGGAACACCCACCATGAGCAGCACTCAGTGATGTTCCACCACCCCTTGCCTTGATCATAAACTGGCTCAGACCAGAGCTTCTGACCTGCTTATCACCTTTCCTGGAATGTGAGGGCAGAGCTGGCCACAGACAGGCACTGGGTCTGCAGGGGTGGGCTGCGGACAGCAGGACTCAGCTCTTTGTTATTAGCCCTCTACTTCCTCTAGACTGCAGCCTCTTCCTCCTTACAAGCCCCAGCATTCCTCAGCCAGGAGGAACAACTGGAAGTAGGGTGGCCATGTGTCCTCTTTTACAGAGGACAGTCCTCTATTTGAAGGGTGGCCAGAGGAAGACACCCTTTTTTTTTTGAAGGCATCCTCTATTTGAAGGGCTGCCCAGTCCAAGTCTGATACAAAGCCAGACAACCACAAGAACGGGTTGCCCATCAACAGTGAGCACCTGAGCAGCAGACTGAACAGAAAGGCACACAGGTCACCTGGTCACGATCTTCCACACTACGGGTGAGATGTACTGCATTTCTATTTAAATTACAATAATTATTTCTAAATTTGCATCTATTCCTATAAATTAGCATATGCAAATTTTAGGCAAATCTGCACCCTCCCTCATCCTCTTTTTGGTGATACATTTCCTCTATTTTTCTTTTTGTGGCCACCTGAGCAAAGGGTTACAAGCACACCCCTTATATATGCCATAGTAGGCGATCATTCGTGACCGAGTAAGATTGTCTTCCAGGATAAAATTACAAAAGAAAATTATATAAAGAGGAAATTGTATAAAATTGTGTAGACTCTAGCGATGGGTCATCTTTCATTAGATAGTGCATTTCTCCTTAGGCTGCTTTACTCTAGTTGTCCCACAAACACTAAGGATTATAATCAGAGAGTTTCTTTATTTCTTTAGCAATCTTGTTGTATTTTTGTGGGTGTTCATTTTTGTTCTTTTATTTATTTCAAGTTCAACATAAGTAAAATTCCTGGATAAAAGAAGTCTGCACCTACATACTTCCCTCCTAAGAAAGGATAGCTACAGGACAGGCCCAAGAGGAGACAGAAGGCAAGAGAAAGAGGGGGGAGTCCTTGTGTATGGATTCAATACTTCCTTTCCCCATTTAGGGGTGATCCAAGACATTTTGTTGCCTGAGGCAGAGGACAAGATGATGCCCACCCCATTCCACATACAAAAGCTCACCAGAATGGCAGATAAATCTTGCTTCAACACTAGTGACGGGACAGTGTCTTCTATCACACTTAAGGGCAGCAGCTAGCACACAAACCATGTGACACACATAGCTTGCTGCCATTCCCCACTCCACAGCAGAATGGCCACCTCACTCTACCTAATGGTAGGGCTGGCCTGCCCCTATTCGTTGTTGTTTGGCGTTCTTTACTAATTGTTTATAAATTAACATTCATTTCATTCAATCAATCAATCTGTGATTCGCTCTGTAGCTGAAGCTCTCAGAGTGATGTACATAATAAAAACAAAAAGAAAACCAATGGAGAGGGGGGGAAACAAAAACAAATACTGAAACACATTAAAAAGTATTGTTTTTAAAAGCAGCAACAAAAATTCACCACTTAAAAGAGATAAATAACTGAGCTGAAAAAAATAATGGACTTGGAAGAGTCAAGTTCATTATTTTAGGGCACAATCCTATTATGTTTAGAGAGAGAAAAAGTCCTACAACTCCCAGTATGCCCCAGCCAGCCTGGAAGGGGCATGCTGGGAGTTGTAAGACTTTTTTTCTGTCTAAATATACATAGGATTGCACCCATAATTAATTAATTAATTAATTAATTAATTAAATTATTTTAATTAACAGGGCAAGGCCTAGGGATGGGCGAATGAGTGATGCTCAAGATCACTGACTAGGATTCTCCAAACATCGTCTCACCACTTGTCTCATGCTAGATTCTTGTTCGGGTTTGTGATCACTGTTCACTCTGCATGAATGGGAAAATTGCACAAATTGAGCAGGGACTGAAAGCGAAATTTGTGCACATTTCCCCAAATGGGTGCAGCTTTCCTCCATAGACTAGAGCGGGGCTTTCAGTCTACAGGGGAAATTTGCACAAAATCAAACTGGGAAAGTTGCACAAATCGAACATGAGCACACGCCTGGCAATTTGCAAACATTTTTGGTGGACATGTGTTCGTGCTCCCCGATTGCATTCAGGACCTTGAACAGGGCATGCTCATATGTTTTGCAAGCAAAAACGAAATTCTCATTGATCCCTACCTGCTACTCACTCTCCAGCTAAACAGAAAGAGTCCCAATGAGCTCCAACTTGACAGAAACAATGCGGGTGCTCACATTCCTGAGCCCCTCTGATTCCTGGTCAGAGTTCTGACTGCCCTCCTACACAGGGCAGGGGTAAGTGTGGGAACAATTTACTTAGGACACAGAAATATTCAGGGTCAGCCCTGAAGGAAAATGCATATTCTACCATCGACATCAGACTTTGGAAATGAAATATGATGAGCTAAAAGGGACACAATTCTCAAACGCAGGAAATGCCATGTTTTCAATGAGCCTCTATTTTGCCTGGGCTGTAAGGTAACTGACGTTTGATTTGTCCCATATTTTTGAAGTGAGATCTATGCGGATAGCAAGATAGAGAACTAAGTACATTTGAGATTTTTGTCACCTTTTTTTGGCCTTTCCTTCTTGTAAAAATCTACAGTGTCTTCATTTCCAACAGAATAGCACGTCAGGCAGCAAGCAGCTGTAAACAAGTTTCACCTCCCAATTTACTTCAGGCCTGTCACTTCCCATCCCTGAGAATAACTAAGTTTATAAAGATCCCGAGGCTCCTGGCCTTCTTAATCATGATAACTCTTATCAGACTCCCATATCTCTGAAGCAGCACATTTTTCTTGTCCTCCCCCAGGAAAGAATGGTGTTTATAAGGCAATCTGTCGTAATCCTGTCAATTATCCTTTGGTGGACTGAGGCCATAGTGCCGTACAACCTCCAGAGGGGTCAATCTGAAGGATTTATTCCTAAGGCCTTGAAGTTTTGGTGTATAGCTTTAACTTTGACTGGAAATATCATGACATCTTCTTTTACAATCCATTTTGGTATAACACTATTCTACAAATACAATTCAGCAAACAGAATTCCATAAGATCTCTGTCATATGGCTGGGTAATAGAAATATTTCATAAGTGAATGAGTAAGTAACTGTGCAATTCTAAGTGGGGTCGGGCAAAAGTGAAGTGATGGATCTAACACCTAATCAGCTTCACCACCTCACACAAGCCAGGGTGGAAGTTATGTGTGTGTGTGGGTGGGAGTGGGAGTGGATAGGGATGTCGGAGAAATCCGGAATTGACTCCAATGAGTTTGCATTTCTAAGAATCCGACCCACGGGTTCCTCAGCAGACCGGCTTTTCCCAAACCGCGTGGATTCCGTGGACTTCGGGACCATTTTTTTTAAAAAAATTACATAATGGTATGCAAATTTAGTCATAGAAGAATACGTAAAATAAAATTTAAAAACCATGCAGATTTGCCCCCCAAATATGCATTTCCCCCATAGGCTAAAATGTGAAAATACACATGGGGGGGGGGAGATGTGCAATTTTGGGAGTGCAAATTTGCTTAAATGCATATGAACATATTTGCGCAAAATCGATTCCATCAATCAGCGGACAACAGAACGAAAGGCACCTGACAATCTGTGAAAAATGGAATGGTTTTTACTACATCTGTACATCCCTGGGGGGGGACTTTGTGATGAGGGGGGCACTCAGCAATGCCAGCTAAAGCCCCCAAGGAAATGGAGCAGTTTAGCATCTCGTGGATCCGAGGTCAGCTCTGACCCATCCTCGGAACGCCTTATGCTTGGTACTGCTGGCTAGGGGTGGGCGATGCGCCCACCACTCGACTTGTGGTGCATGAGCCGCATGCTGCCGCCGTGCAAGCCGAGCCAAGCCCAAAGCGAGCGCCACCTGAGGTGGGTTCCTAGCACTACACTGTTTACGTAGAAAATGGCATAAGATACATTAAAAACGGCTGCGATTTGTGAAATTTGCACAAATTGTGGCCGTTTTTAAAGTATCTTACTACATTTTCTACGTAAACAACATGGCACTGGAACCTGGAAGTCGCTTCCCTGGCTCGGCTCGCATTCTCGTGAGCCAAGCTGGGGAAACAGGTAGGGCGAGCAGAGCTTGGGGGATTGAGCCCAGCGAGTTCACCGGACTTCCACTCCCCAGTCAAGCTCCGTGCACATCACTACTGCTGGTGGTAGCTTTCTGCCCACTGAGATTTCTGCAGGCAAAACTGGGTTGATGCCCCCCACACCATTAGCAAAGCTTCTCCCTGGTGGTGGGAGGGCACCTCCACCCCATCCAACCCCCTCCCTCAGGCAGCAGATCAGGCAGCAGCACTTACAGTAAGATAAATAAATAAGCAAGCACGGAAACAAGCAAGCCCTTTATTTGCTGAAAGTAAAACCAGAGTGATGACTCTCTTTCCTGCTACTAACAGAAGATCAGCACAGAAACAGTGCTACCAACATCTTGATGAGCTGGTGGGGAAGAGATGCCCAGACTGATTCCAGGCTCTCCTTCTCCCCCAACAGAAGTGACAATATTTTTGTTAGACTGACTGGGGAAGAAGGAACCAGGTATTCCCTACCTTACACCCAAATTACCTAACAGAAATTAGTGTTGTGATAGTGCAACTGTTCATTCATTTGCTGTTGGAAGACTATGTCTGAGTCTAGGAAGGGATGTGATGTATGAGAATTTCGTTTTTGCTCGCAGAGCAGGAGAGCATGCCCTGTTCGAAGCACTGAATGCGAGCGTGTGACCCCTGAAAATGTTTGCAAATTGTCAAACATGTGCTCACTTTTGTCTTGCTCCCGATTCCCAGTTCGATTTGCACAAATTTCCTCTGTAGATTGAATCAGCCCCGCTTTTTCCTATGGAGGAAACTTGTGCAAATTAGGAAAGTTGCACAAACGTGTTGGGGTCATTTGCGCAAATCTCCTGTTCGATCACTGCTTGATTTGCAAAGTTTTCCCATTCGTGCAAAGCAAGCAGCGACGGCAAATGGGAATTGGGCACGAGATGAGTGGCGAGACAATGTCTGGAGAATCCCGGAGATCTTGAACATCACTCGTTTGCCCATCCCTCCCTGCTGACACATAAAGTAATAATTTGTTAGGTGGGGAGTGCATGGATACTAGGGTGAAGAGAAGCAGCAGAAGAATACAGGGAGCTCTTAGCTGTAACCAGTTCAGCAATGCCCTCAAATCAGACCCTTTCCTCCCCCATATTTTCTGCCCCTTTTAGCAGTCCTTTTGGGAGATTGTCATATTGGGCTCCTTGTAGAAAAGACTGAATATAAATGGATTAAATCAATTAAAAGGAAGTGTAATATCTGAAAGCCCCTTGCAGGATCAACTTTTTCTCCCTGAGAAATGTTTGTGGGCTCATTTCCATGGAAGTTATGCATGTAAAAAACATGGTGTTTTACATTCCAGTGTAAGGTTTCCCATCTTACATGGCCTCCACAGTATCCGTGATCAACCTGTCTTCATTCTCTCTTGCTGTATGGATACCCAAGTCCCAAAAAACCACTGCAGCATAGATTTGTTATGAAGGACACACATGTATATAATTTGCCATTTACAATATATATGTATGCAGTCCTTTTGTATTCAGGACCCTAATCCTTTCTAACTCAGCTGTCACATATACTAATGGAAAAGAGGCATACTCTAGATGTATGTGCCCTACAAAAATGACATGCTATGTGTATATTATAGCAATGCCCAGAATGTGTTTATACTGAGTGATTTTATTCCACTGCTTTCAACTGTGGTTTTAATCTTGCTTCTGTGTTTACTTTTTTGTTTTATCTGCTTGAATCCGGAGTTTTTATGATTTTCTTTTATTTGTTAAATTGTTTTTGTTTAACTTTGTTGTTACACACTTTGTGAATTTGTTTACAAATGAAAAGTGGGCTGAAAATATCACACTCACATACATATGTACATGAGCACAAAAACTTCTGCTCAGCGCCACGATGGCAGACCCTAATAGTGCACATGTACTCAAAGAAAGGCAAACAGCGCTAAGCACTCTCTTAAGGGGTATTTACTTTCAAGTACTTTACTTATGTACCGTTCACAGGCAAAAGTGCATTTGCATTCAGGAGTGGATATAAAGCAGAGAGATGTAGTTACCTCTTTCTCCTTTAACTCTATGTGCATACAGCTACAGACAGGAAGGTATTTTTTCATATTGTGGTTCCTCATCACACTACATGAATGACTACATTTTCTAGTTCTGGAGTCTTCAACGTGGCACCCATGGACACCTCTCTTGGTGCCCACTGGCCCCCCTGCCCCTCCTGATTCTTATTTTCATAGATTTCATAGATCATAGAGTTGGAAGGGGCCTACAAGGCCATCGAGTCCAACCCCCTGCTCAATGCAGGAAACTAGAGGAGGGGTCTCCCATCCAAGTAATAACCAGGCCTGACCCTGCTTAGCTTTCCACACTCAGACAAGCGGAGCCAGCATAAGCCACATTTTATTTGTTAGATTTTTAAAATTACATTTAAAAAACAAACAAACTAGGATGCTGGAATGCTGCAAAGCAAAGCAAAGTGCTGACTTCCAGTATATCTTCATTTCTAAGAATGTCTCTGGGCCTCACATGGGTCCCAGACGCATTCTTAGAAAAGAAAATGGGGTGGCTGGAACAGTTTGCCTGCTGAGAAATGGGTGCTGGAACAGAAAACGGTGGGTTCAAAAGAGTGCCTTCTTGTACTTGGGTTCTCAGGCAAGTTACTTTTCTTTTAGTTTCAACAGTTTGCCTCCTGAGAAATGAATGTTTTGTGACTGATCATGCCCAACATGACAGCCATTTTGTGAATGGACAAGGCCACTGGCAGCCATTTTTTTGACTGCATCCATGACACTCTCTCAAAAATTCCAAATGTGCCCACCGATGCAAAAAGGTTGCTCTAGATTATCCTGTGCATTGTCTCCTTCCCTCTTTTCCTTTGACCTTTCCTCCTTCCTCATCTGGATCTATCAGGTATTTGGAGGTTAGTGTTTTTCCTTACCACAGTGACATATTACCATCACAAGAAGAATGGAATTACCTAATTACACACATTTGATATATTTTCTAAAATATTGGGAGGTCATGGAAATTGGGTTGGTTGTACAAAGGTGAATTAAGTAAGTTGATTTTTTTTCCTCATCACATTTGCTTTATCTCATTTCACAGCAGCACAAAACTCCCCTTTCCCAATGATTGCTGTATTTTAGGATTTTACAGATATCTTTTGTCGTAAGAGCTCCCATCAGTAAGCCACACCAAACATATCAGAATATACAGATATTTCCCCACCTCACTTTCCAATCTTTCTTTTAGCAGCACAGTCACAGTCAGAAAAAAACAGCACTCTGAGCTTTTGCTATTATTATTTTTTTAAAGTCTTTGTGTGGGTCAAAACTATTCTCCTAGAGCGGTCCTGACATCTCTCTTGTCTCCCCCACCTCCTTTTCACCATGCCCAGAATAATCCTGCTCCCAGACTCTGTGCCGGCCTTCAATAAGGACAGTATGCGTTGTGTAGCAGCTGCAACAAGGCCTCACAAATGCTGGCTGACAAGAAGTGACAGCTCTGTATATCTCTCACTGGCACTGACAGCTGACAGATGGATACCACTCACACACAGAAAAAAAGCCCCCAGGATGATTCGCCAACATTACTCTCTGTTCATAGGGGCCACACTTGATTGAGTGCTGCTCAGAATAATAAACCCTTGTCGATCCGTTCCAGAGCCAGTTTGCTCACAATGTCCTGGTTTTCCCCTCTGAAACACGTACAAACATACACTTGAGCTTTGCTTTGTTATTTCGCCTCGCTTTGTCTTATGGAGGGGGGGGGGAAGCTATCTCCCTACTAGCTCTATGCAGCTGCTTATTAGAGAAAAGGGAGCTATCAGTATCTAACTCCCCAATAACATGCTAGTGGTTAGTCCATTATAATTCCTTCATTCCCCCCCCCCCCAATTGGTTTGTTATAATCCTTTGGATTGTTTTTTAATTCTCTTCTATCGATAGCCCATCTTTTAAAAGCAGTGCTGGCTGGTTAGTCAGATGGCAGTAGCATAAAAACGGACAAGAATGCATGTTGATGCAAAAGAGGAAGCGGTGAGGCGGGGGGGGGGGGGGCGGAGAGAAGGAGAGTCATAAACCAAAAGAGACATCCATTCACATGGAGAGATGTGTACAACAGACAAAGAAGAGGGAGGCAAAGAAGGCAGAAAAAGAGAGAATGTTTCCACAATTTGAGTAGCTGAAATCTACCCAACATGTTTCTCTTTAAAGGTCTGAATATGATGTTGTCTCTGGATCACCCACCCTTTTTCTGGGCTGTGTTTCCACTCTTTCCACAAAGTGTTCCATTATTTGTACCCCAGGAGGTAGGTAGCACTGCCAAAAGTCATTTTCTATTGGGAGAGAGCATGCTTTGCTGTTGCACCCCTCCCCTTTAAATTACTAGGATATAGCTCAGATAGAAAGCACATTCTTACAGTTGGAAGATCGACTCTAACAAAAGAGAATGCAACTGACATTTTTCTCCTAAGGAAAAGTGTGAGCATATACGGAAGCGAATAGCAAATGCAGCAGTTGTATGTAGTTCAACTTCTCTACAGAGGTTAATTTGATCAGGTGGCAAAACATTTTTGTTACGAACGGTGAACCTTAGTTTTTTCCAGAACTGACGGCTTTTCTTCCTACAAATTATTTATTTACTTTTGTCTGTACTAACCGAGACCGTCCAATTTTTAGATGTACTCAAATGTCATGTGCTGCCAAAAGCCACCATGTCCATTGACCAGCCAGTTTCAAGAAGCATCCCTCCTGAAAAACATCTGATTACCAAACAACGTGGATAAAGTCCATTTGAAATTGGGTGAAAAGGAGTCAGTAATCAGTTTGTGACTGGCTAAAGAGTGGATGTTTGGTTGACTGGCTTCTAAGTACTTTGTAAAGTAAGTGTCCAGAATGTCTTCCTGGCTTTCCAAGTTACATGATGAACTTCAAAAACCAGTATGAGAAGTAACCTGAAATTATGCACAACTTCAAGGAATGCAATTCTATAACTACGTGCAATCTGCAACACAATGTTCCTCCTAAAAGGAGTGATTCTTTTCACAGTTCCAGTTAGCCATTTGTTCCAAACAGGGCATTCCACTCCCCTCCCCCATTTTATTTTTCTTTTCCAATTATCACTCAGTCATCATTGGGCTGTTTGGGTGGGCTGGGGGTTGCCCCCTTAAGGGTTGTTTCTTTTTTGTACTTATGCAAATATCAGGGTTCACCCGGGCATGGTGATACCTTGCTCTTATTTCTCAGTGGCCCAGTTTGAACTGCAATCCTGTTGGCACGTGTCATCTGAGTCAGGTATTAGAAGGAGTGACTTGACCACTGTACCTTTTCAGAAGTCTTAAGCATTGGAGGCTCTAGTTGAAAGCTGACAGAAATTGTGGGGGACTCACCAGTATTTCCTATTAAGTGACGGGAACCAGAGCCATACCTAAAGCAAGCACCTGAATTTGAATTAAAATTGTGACATATTGTCCTATATATATATTTGCTCTCAACAGACATTCCATTAAACTAAGAAGAGGAAGTGATGGTTCTATCTCATCTAATGTAGTTTATTAATTCCTGTTAAGGCACATCCAAATAACACCAGCAGCTCTACCCAGAGGTTGAGCTCAGTGATCACCCTATAGCTATAATTACAATAAGCTTGTATCCATATATATGAAGTCTGCCTATGAAAGCTTAACTAGGCCATGAATTGCAATATGACATACCCATACTCATAAGCACAATGGGCGTTAAGAAATTGATACTTTTAAAAAAATAAATTGATGCAGCTTTCTTCAGGCAGGTTTCTATTCTGGCTGCTCAAATTAGGGCAGCCTATGCTCACTAGTTGAATTGGATAATTGAGTTCCACAATTATATAAATACTTAGGTACTATTTATTTTGTGTTTATTCACTATTCAGTAACTCAAGTCTCAAGGGGGGGGGCAGTTAGAAACACATGGTGTGTGTGTGTGTGTGTGTGTGTTACTTAGCATCCTGAAGATTTAAGCCAGAATATAGTTAAGCTCCAGAAGATAGTTTCCAGACTTCTGGAAGAGGCAAATTCCAAAGCTGAGAAACAGCCACCAAGATTGCCTTTGTACCCAAGGGAACAAGACATAGCTTAGTGTGGCATAGCAGGTGCTTTGCATGCCAAAAAAAAAAGTTGTCTTAGGTTCAGTCTCCAGATAGCAGGGATGAGAAGGGCTCATCCTGCCTATGAGAAGGAATGACAGCTGGAATATGCAGTGCTGGGCAGGATTTTGCGTGAATGTATACTACGCTATACTGTTCTGACTGACGTAAAAATTCAACTTTAAAGGCAGGCTTAAGAACGGAACCCGTTTGTAACCTGGGGACTGCCTGTACTGTACCAGGAAACAATTGCCTGACCATTAGACATAGGGTCAAACAAAACTTGGGGGGCCTGATTTGGATTGGGAGCCTAGCATGGGGATAGGAGGGCTCTAACCCTACCCACACAGAGACACACACACTGTGGTCTCAGTCTCAATCAGAGGCGCCATACCTGCAGTTTGATTTGCCAAAAAAAGCATCCATTTGTTCGTTTTGTCTGGAGAGTTTCAAAGGGCATGGCCTGATGCTATCCTAAATAAAGCTCTTCTATACAGTCCTCCTACAGCCCCCACCCCAACCTAGTTAATCTGCTTAACTTAATCTGCCATAGCAGGAAGTCTGTGGCATCCTCACATCACCCTAGGCAATCCGTCTCATCATGGAATGGTTATACGGATTATCCAGGAGAAAGACTCTGTATGAACACATCCTTTCTCTCGGGAAGCATGATCTTCGAAAAGGTGCATAAAGGTTATGGGATCATAAGATGATTCCGCTTCTTCGCCAGTCAGCAAAATGACACACTAGGAAGAGTAATCAACATGCCAGATTGTGTAAACCCCAGAGATATTGTGCCAGGCCAAGGCCTCAGCTTCTGGGTGCTCTTTTTTCAGGCAGTCTAAGTCCACAGTTTAAGCCCTAAGAATGAAATGGAGGCATCCCAACATCCTGTCAACACCAGAAACATCACACCAGCAAATAACACATGAAAGGGAATTAAGCCAGAGCAGAACAACAGCCCCTCTTTGAAAGAAGCCCTTTGTTTTGCCTGGTTCTGATGTTTTCTTTTTGACATGACAAACCAGAATGGGGAGAGGAACTTCTTTTTTCTTTCCTCTGCCCTAGCTGTCCAGTATTATCTTTCTTAACTAGACCACTGAAACTACATTGTACATTAAATAGTATTTCTGTTCACTATAGCTGTTCTAGGCCAATACGTCCAATAGCTATGGCACATCATCGAAGTGGAAGAGGGGAGTTATATTTATCTTCCAAGGCATCTATGAGATTAGTTTGATACATTAGGTGCATGTATTGGGGGGGGGGGAGGCAGATGAAATGTACAAAGATTTTTTTTTTCTCTAACACCCTCTCCCATTTTTCTGTCAGTATCCTATAGGCCAAAGTATTGCTTGTAGATAATCATGGATTAATTGTGAAAGTAAAGAGAGACACACGTTTTCTTTATCAAAGCTGTTGCCTCAGGGCAAACTCCAGTGCCATGAAAACCGAAATGTTTTCTTTTATCAGAGTTCCCTTTCTGGCACCTGAAATTATTTCTTTCATGTCTGATAGTGAAGAATGAGACTGCACAGCTCCCTGGAGATGAGCGATTGTTACCATGGTCTCATAACATATTGGCAGCCAATGTGGCATCCATGTACACCTGTCACTCAAACAGAGCTAAATGCAGATGTGGCAGGAAAGCGTAAGTTGGCAGGCCTTCCCCCACTCCTGACAACATACACACACACACACACACACTGCTTTACAGGCCCCACATTTGTGAGTGTACTCAAATGCTATCAGGCCTATTTAACACAATGAACTTGCATTAGCATTTCTGCAGGGCAAACACAAATAAATAGAAATGCATAGTGAGAGACAAACAAAGCTAAATCCTCTTTCAAACAAAAATCTTTTGCAAGTCCAGCGCACAGTGAAAGGAACTAAAGGACACATAACTGATTCAATTCCCTTTATTGGGAAGTGAACTAAAACCTTTTTAATGAAGGCTGCAAGGAGGGGAGGGGAGAAAGGTTTCCTGTTTGGTAGAGAGAATCTCAGGTGCAATTGTTATATAAAAAAGGGGGTATACTGAGGCAAGTACAAAGCAAGAGATCAACAACATCAAGTGGATATGTTACATCCTGGAAGATTGTTCGAATTCTTCTATCCTAATAGCCTGAAAGCTTTAGGGCTCTGTACCATTAAGCAGTGAAGGTACAAAAGAGGATATTGGCAAGAAATATGACATTGCATGGGGTGGAGGATCTGAATGTGCATGTTTGTATAAGTATTTGAGTATGAAATCATGCATATACAAGGCTGTACATGCAGGTTTAGGTGAACTGGATTTACTCATCCGAATGATCTAATGCTTTTGGCTACTGAGACAAAATGTATAGTCCAGGGTGATGGAAAATGCAGACCATTTTTTAAAAAGCAAATTGTCAATTTAGCTCCTGGGCTAAAGTAAACAGTACATTCGCATTTTTTAAAAGGGGAAAAATATGACAACAAGCCCAAATGCATTAATCTTATATTTATAAATGCATCGCTTTATTGAACCATTTGTCCATTCTTATATGTTGATTTATAATAAACATAATGTGATTCATCATGTCATCTTGTAAGTAAATGTGACACTTCATTAAACACAGTAATCAAATGTAAGCAGTCCCACTTTCATGTTAACAACGGAGACCTTAACAATTCTATTGCTCTGGAGATGCTCCTACTATAATGAGTTGGGAGGGGGCGGGAAATCATGGAGCAGTTCTAGACCTCTGATAGTTGGTGAAGAAAATAAATATACTGGCATCTGAACGCTTAGTATTTTTATTGGGGTAACTGCAATACCAGAACAATGTTCCTGGCACAGACATTTTAACATCATGGTCAGTTACTACACTGGGAAGGAAGTAGGTATCACTTAATCTGGTGAAGCCAATCCTTATATTGGATCATTAATGAGTACATAACAGTAAATGGCTACCTGATCTAAAGTTAAGTACTTTAAGACCTACTTATTTCAGCGGGAGAGATTTAGGTTGCAATCTTATACACGCTTTCCTGGGAGTAAGCCCCAGTGAACTCAATGGGGGTTACCTCTGAGTAGACATGCATATGATTGCACTGTTAGGCATATGTTTAATTCTGCTGTTGAAAACAACTGGACTAATAAGAAGTGCTTCACAATGACCAAGTTATGCCTAAACTTAGTAATGGTCAACAATGCTTTTTGCAACAGGTTTTACTTGACTAGAATTGTGAAGCTATAGATTGGACAGTTGGAAACAGTTTGGAAAGTCTGTTACAGGACTACAAAATACATTTAGAGTCCACATTTTGAAAGGAGATCCCGCCCCCTGCTATTTTTGTATTTGCCATCTGGAATGACACTGCAAGCTGGCAAACAGAAGAATAACATGAAATATTTCTATCACATAGCATTAGTTACAGATTCATCCAGGAATAGAGGCATTTGAACAACATTGGCCAGATACCCATAGTTATCCAACTTTGTCCTGCTTTGAGGATCAAGTAGCCATGTGGAATGGGGTTACACAGGGCCCATGAGTGATTGGTAGATAGGTATACAATGTGTTCTGCAAATACTCATATCTGAACTATATAGTAGAGGAAGTAACATCACATGTGCTTAATTTCTCCAATCAGGATCTGAAGAACAGCAGTTCCATGTACCCACATAGGTTTCATGTGTGAGTGGTTCTTGAACAGCAGCTGTCCATATACTATGTGGCATATGTGTTTTGAAATGTAGGAAAGTTTTTATAATATGGCATGGGGGCGGTGTTCAAAGAAAAACCCCACAAACATTTCTTGGTCTAGCACAAACCCTTGGACATGCCTACAAGGGCTCTTTTAATCCCAGCTCTGCTTTGAACCTTTATTCAGGGACATGAGGATAGTCCAATAAGAGATGAAAACAGCCTAGCTGCCAAAGCTCTGACAACTAAATGGTGTCAGTGCTGCTGGCTGGAAACTGGTAATGGCAACTTGTTTGGAATGGCCCAAGACTTCAGAATGCCCCAGTTGCTCTCTTCCTTATAGCCCTGGCTCCAATCACGTCACCCTGGTGCGTATAATGCAGAGGATTATTACAATCCATACAATCTGAAATGCCTCTCCCAACCACAATCTACGCTCAACATCTGGGGTCTTCCTCTGACTGCCACCTCTGAGGGAGGCTCGGAGGGTGGCAACAAGGGGGAGGGGCCTTTTCTGTAACAAGCTCCCCCCTGGGGCCTGCCTGACGCCAACTCTGTCATTTTTTCGGCGCCAGGTTAAGACTGCACTCTATGTCGAGGCTTTTAACAATTCTAAATAGTGCATGGTGGGACGAGGTGGGTTATTTTTCACTTTTCTACTCGTCACGTTGTATTAACTTGTTTCCTATTTCTGCTATTTTAAATTTGGTTTTTAAATATTTTATATTGTATTTTTTAATTGTTGTAAACCACCCAGAGCGCTTCGGCTATTGGGAGGTATAGAGATGATGATGATGATGATGATGATGATGATGATGATGATGATGATGATAATAATAATAATAATAATAATAATAATAATAATAATAATATTCCAATCCGTACATAGAAGGCCAACATTTCTGCAGGTTTACAACCTTAACAGAGATCTGATGTTTACCACTTCTGGATTTAAAAGCAGCCTCTGATGGCTGCAGTTCCAAAACTATTTACTGATTAATATATTCCTACCATACCACAAGGAAATGCAAGAAAGAGGTAGCTGAGATAACCAAAAGAGTCTGGTCTGCTTTGGACAACTCTCAGAAAATCAGTTTCTGCATGCAGACATTGGAGTGAGGTGGGGGGGGGCACAATATTAGCTTGTATGCCAGCACTGATATCTTTCTCTAATTCAGCCTCCCCCAACCTGGTGCCCACCACATGTGTTGGACTACAACTCCCATAATTCCCACTGCAATGGAAGTTGCAGTCCAAGTTGGAGGCTTCCCAATGGCCATGCTGACTGGAAATTATGGAAGTTGCAGTCCAAGACATCGGGAGGGCACCAGGTTGAACAAGGCAGCTCTAAATGTACAGAACACAGTTCCTTCTCATTGGACCAATGTGGCTAGATAGCCAATTTCACAAGATATTTGCATGCCAATGCAGTGATGGGAGGGATACCAGTTACATGACTGTAAATTGTTACAGCATAACTGGTATCTTTTCTGATGCTCTTAGATATACACATGTATGATACTCCTGATCTAACTTGTTTTAGGTCTCCTGCATGAAACTCGTGTACGCTCTATACATCCTGGGGGCAGTATAAAGAGAAAATGGCTGCGTGCATACACATATATACCCAAGGCATCATCATATATAGAAACTGCAGCCATATTATGAAAAGATACATTTGCAGTTAGAAGAGGCTGTGATCCATTCTGTCACACTGAACCAAGTACTAAAGTTTATGCAGTGTGACCATAAACCTTTGAAGGCAATCATATACATTCTGCAACCTCAACAGACAAGGAGTGATTTCTTTCCATGAAATGCTGTGCTGTAGCTAAAATATTTCCAGAAGAGTAGCCATGTTAGTCTATGGCAGCAAGAAAAAGAAAGTTTCTGTAGCACCTCAATGTCTCACTAGTTTATAGTGAGACAGTGGTGGGAACATATGCACATGGACTGAGATTCACTATGGGGGGGGGAATCTCATTAACAAGGTAAGAGCTAAAGTGAACATGAATTTCAACACCAATATGTATTAGACAGCATTGGATACATTTTTTTTTCACCACTGATAACAAATAACTCTCGATCAAACTCTTTGAAATATTATTAGTTAATACATATATAACTAATATTTGTATAGTATTTGTAGTGGGGGGGGTTTCTTGTCCCCCCCTGTTAATAATAAAAATAAAATAAAAAAGAAATATTATCAGTTAATGAATCCCAGTTCTATAGCACCTTGCTTTCATTGTCCTTAGACATTTCACTTTTCAAGTATAGAAACCCTAAAGTCAGAAATGGAGGACCCATGAGAAATAAAACACCAGCTTACACTGGTGTACCATCTGTGGCCCTTCTGGACATGGTTATCTATGCTCTGATAACCTCCAGGTTGGATTATTGGGATGCAATGGACATGGGGCTGCCTTTGAAGATGATTTGTAAACTGCAGTGATTTTAAAACTCAGCTGCCAGCCTGCTAACCACTGGAGGAGGGGGATCAGGTGTTTGGTCATATTTTGCCTGTATTGAAACAGAATCGCTGGTACCTGGTTCGTGTCTGAGTGGAATTTAGGTACCTTAAAAACCCTACGTGGCTCAGGACACAGCTCCATGTTGAACCATCTTCATCCCTCCAAGTATGCCCAATTACTAAGATCTGAGGTGTTCAGTGGGCTTACTCCCAGGTAAGTGTGCATAGGATTTAAGGCCTACAGTGCAATCCTACACATATTTAGTAAGAAGTAAGTCCCACTAAGTTCAATGGGACATACTCCCTAGTAAGTGCATTTAGGGATATGCTCTCATAGTGCAATTCTATGCATGTCTATTCAGAAGTAAGTCCTATTGAGTTCAGTGGGGCTTACTACCAGGTAGGTGTGCAAAGGATTGCAGCTTTAATGTCCAATTTGCACCTGTTCTGTCGTTTACATAGGATCTGTTCCCCTTGATCATTTAAGATTATTGCTAGCAAGTGATGACATATTAGTATAGCATAGACAGGCATGTGAATGAGGTCTTGATAATATGTCCTGTAATGCAGAAAGCAAATGTTAGATTGGAATAACTGACAGCAAAACCAGAACAACATCCCTGGTATGGCCAGTACAACATCATGGCTGACACAGAGTGATGTACCGACGTTGTAAAATCCATTCTGTCTCCATTTTGCAGATTGTCAGGCACCTTTTGTTCCATTATCCACTAGTTGACAGAATCAGGTTCTGTGCAAATTCGCACCTGCACAAATTTGCACTCCTAAAAATGCTCAAATCCCTCCAAAATAGGCAAATCCCAGAAAAAATGTGTATCATTACACTTTAGCCTATGGGGGAAATGTCAGTGTTTTTGGTCAGTGGTTTTTTTTTAAAAAAATTCATCTTTTTCTGCAACTAAATTTGTGTAAAATTATGGAAAGTTAAAAAAAAAAAAACAACAGTCTGCAGGTCCACGGAATCCAATACTCTGGTTTCTCTTCTCCACGGAATCCACAGATCAGATTCTTAGAAATTGGAACTCATTTGAGTCCGTTGCAGATTTTTCCAACATCCCTATAAAATTGCACTGGGAAAGAAGTGGGGTGATTCCTTGACCCATGTCTCTGTTGGCCGATCTCCTGGTCAGTGCTGATCTGCTGGGTCAGGTTTCTTAATTATATTTTTTGTACTTCTCCAAACGTTTTGATGTTGCTTCTTTAAACTTGAAAACAAAACAATCTTCCCTCGGCGGTCCGCTGCTTGGCCCAACTTCCCACACTTAGTGGATAAGCCAAGAGAAGGATGCCATGATGGCTTTGGAACTTATGAAAGCACATGCCACAATAAACCTGCTAGTACAGCAAGCACTTTTGGCCACAACATTTGTATCTATAAATACAACAGACCCGGAAATAAGAAGCTACTAGCTAAAACCACAAGCAGGTCCTGGCATAGTTGGAAAGTGCAGAAGAGTCACTGAGGTACAGTCCATTTATTCAGATTTATTCAAGGTTGTGCCAGGCACAACCTTGCTAGAAATTAGGATTACAGTAAGAGTTTGCTGAGAAATCAAGCTAGGAAAGGAATCAATGTCATTTTGGCTCTAAAAGTTTGTTAAAAGCATTTTCCAGCTAGTTCTTGACACTGCTAATCATGCTTCCCTACTAGTCACGTGGCTAGAAACTATAATTGCTGGTTGGCCAAAAGAAAAATGTTTGTGTCTGCCACGGTGATAGAGCTCTAGCTATTCCATGAGGAACTAACAATTATTGATGATCTGATCTTTAAAGGTGAAAGACTTGTAGCACCACAATCACTGAGGTCTGAAATGACAAAGATCATTCATTCAGGACACACAGGAGCAGAGGAGTGAAAGCACAGGGTCAGATAATTTTGCTGTTTTGGCCTGGTGTAAATGCAAGGAGTGTGCTGTGCATCAGATCTGGACAAATGCCACGTCCTGAGTGGAGTTAAGCAGTTTGGGATTCATCTGAAGCACAGCAAAGGTTCTCTGAATTGCTCCAGAACTAGTCTGCATCCTCCCGAAGTTTTGTGATAAACATTTGAAGGATACACAGTGTTTCTCCAAAAAAATGAGATGGGGGGGGGGGTTGTAGTTTGTGACTGTCAGCTCTAGCTTCCAACTGAGGAATAACTTTACCAGGGCTCTCCTTTTGATTTCCAATTACAGTATACTGCTCTGGAACTTGTAGAAGGAGCTTATCAGAGGTGCCTGCTTGGTTTCACTGCATTTTGTACCTGTGTGTCTATGGAAGCAGAAGCAGAAGCAGCAGCAACACTCCAGAAATAAAAGCCAGCACTAAATGGGAGTTCCCTGTACTGATGACTGCCTCTTCAGAGGGTGCCTGCTGCTGCTGCTTTCTCCCCAACCAGATATGTGGAGCTACACCGAGTCACCACAACCTGAGTTAAATTCCCGCACAATTTAGTCAGTGGGGAGGCATGAAAATGTGGGTTTCCATAATTAGATTCTGATATGTTCCCAGGTTGAATCTGGTGGCTTCTGAAATGGTCTGAGCCCAGATCAGGCAGTTTTGCAAACAGCTGAATTAGGGTCAAAACTGAATTTTGTGGTCGGTGCACAACCCTCATAAATGCACATGTCTCAGTCATTCTAGAATCTTCAAGTAGTTTGCAGCTTCATAGGATAAGCCCGAAGAAAGTTAGAAGCCTGTGACCTGTAAGCCAATTCAAACTTTACAAAGAACGAGGGGGGAAAAATTCCCCATTTCTTCTGTAGGGTCCAAAATGAGGTTCAGAGATTTCATCCATGGTGAGAGCTATGAACTCTAGAATTCAACCAGCTCATTTGCCAGACGCTGGATCGATAAGTCTACACATAGCGAGAGCAATTAGAAAGCAAGAGTGCAAGTATTGTTTTCACTGCCGCTTTGCCATGTGTTAACTGTTTTTCTCGCAGAGCTTGATCCACAGTACAAAAATTCACAGTGGTACTGGAAAGCTGACAGCTAGTGAGGCAAAATCTCCAGGTCTGGTCAAAGGAATCAGCTGTGGTGTACATAGAGGTGGCCACTACCACAAGGAAGGGTTGGTGCCTGAATGAGTAAGTGGGAGATGCTAGAACAAGTGGAATGCTAGTAACACCTCCCCTAGCAAATGTTCAGTCAAACAGAAAAAAAAACAGGTTTGCACAATCATGGATAGGGAAATAAACCACGGGGGCTTATTTCCCCTGCTGCACATGCCAGTCACGCCTATCATTTTAGAAATTAAGCACCACCCTTGTCTTTATCTTTATCTTTTCAGATTGGCACTTTTCCATGTCTGGCTGCCGAAACCCTGAGAAATATAGATGCTGACTGAATAATGTACATGATGCTGTCAAGCATCCTAACTTGCTGGCAGTAATATTACTATTATTTATTATTTACATATTTAATGACCTTATTGCTATTATGCGCAGTTAGCCCGACTAATTGTAATGCAATAAACATAATTTACAAGTATATACATAATCAGCCCTTAGTGGCAATACCTGAAGCAGCTGCGGATTTTCTACCACAGTCCCTTTAAAAGTGATATCATCATGATATGTGTCTGTTTTGATCATCGTATGCATCAAGTGACCTACATAGAATCATTTTTGTCTTCTTTAATGAGAAGTGATCAAAGCTATAATTAGGGTATGATTATCTTGTTTTGAACTGAAGATTGCAGGGGGGGTGGAAGTAAAATCCCACGTACAGAAGGTATTTGCAAAGAAAGACAGCTGCTCTGACTGCTTACTGCTTCTTCATCTATTTTTTTCTCTCCCAGAGATAGGCTGCTTTGGATACTTCCACACTTCCAAAACCATAATGTTAGTTTAATCTTTGCAGCCCTAAGCAGCTTGCTCCCTACATTCACTTCGGAGTTATGTATATTGTCAAAATTTAGGCACCAGAATTTCAATGGATATAAGCAGATGAACTATTTTCAGGACTGAAAGCAGAGACAGCCCAATCGTATGCACATTTACTCAGAAGTAAACCAGTCACACTGGGGCTGACTCCCAGGTAAGTATAGGATTATTGCCTTAAAGATCAACCTGAGGCTGTTCTCAAACTCTATTTATATGAATGAGCTTTTCCTAGTTCTTTCTGCCTCACTCACTGTACTGGCCATTCTGGGTCATACACAGAATGTGTATGTGTATGTGTGTATATGTATGTGTTTTCAGATGGAACTTGGAACTTTACCCAGGAAAAATAACCGTGGCTGTTCTGATATCTAACAGAGGTAAATAAAGAACCTTTTATTTTACCAGGAGCTGTTGTCTTTTAATTCACTTCTGCTTGGCCTCTTTGAAATGTAAACCACTTAAGTGAGCTCAGGATTTGTTACCTAAGATAACTGACCATGTAAAACAGGGGTGGGGGTTCCAGATGTTGTTGGATTGCAACTCCCATCAGCCCCAGCCAGCAAAGTCAATGAGGAAGGATGATAGCATCTGCTGTTCAACATTTGGAGGGCCACAACTTGCCCACCCCTGATGTAAAACCAGCCTTACAAGGATTGGGATGGTTGACTTCCTGACAATGACAATAATATGAAATTTTAGTTTTAGTAAATCAACATCTTAAAAAAGAAAACCCCAAAAAACAAAACCCAAGACCACATTTTGTCAATAATATTAAATGAAAAAGGAGTGAAGAAAAAAATGGCTTGAGGACACAATACTATATTTCAGCTGTTTTCTATTAAATATGCTACTGCTTAATAATTATCTTTATGTGTGAAAAGGTTTGACCACCTTTATTCAAACATCAATATTTCTACCTATTAGACATGGATATAACTAGCACTGAATAAGGTTGGACTGTTTAAGCATTAGTGTAATGATGTCAGTACTGCAATTTTATCACAATGATGCTATAGCTATTGATTACAGATAATCATCTGAGTTTTAGAGCTATGATTTTCATAAGGGCAATAGTTGGCTTCATCTTCAGGGAGGAAAAGGTAATACATTTCAAGAGAGATACATTCTGGCACTCTATATTCAAAGTAAAATACTATATCCTCTAATTAGGGTTACGGCCCTCTAGTTAGGGGCATAACTTTTTGACTCTGGCATGACACGGATTCTGTAAATGTCATTGTAGAGCTTACAGACAGAATCTCCAAAGACCCCCGAAGTTTTTAGCTGTTGTTGTTCTTGTTGTTTTTAAGGACTAGATCATCCTTCCACAACCTTGTGCCCATCATCTCCTGGTGATGTTTTAGAGTTCAACTCTCATCAGCCCCAGCCAGCATGGTCAAGGGTCAGGAATCCTGGGTGTTGTCATCCAAAACATCTAGAAGGCATTAGGTTGGGGAAGGCTGGATTAGACAAATATGTTACAGTGAGCACAGGACTGGCTTAGCCCCTGCCTTCAGAAAGAAGATCCTGCTCAGGCATTCAGATGAATGCATGAAGGCACCATTGTGTAAGCTGTGCACATGCACCACCCCTGCCCCCAATGGCCATGTGTATTCTATGCCCACCCCCAATACACACACACACACACACACACACACACACACACACACGAGCTCCACCCCATCCACAGCCAACCTTTGTACGTTTACTACAGGGTTCTGAAGATAGATTTTAAGTGTGTATAGCTAAATGTGCTTAAAAGCCTCTTCCCACAATCGAGAACTCTGCATTATCAGGGTACCCACGCATGGGGAGGTATCTAAGTATGTTGAGCAACATGCACTTGGAATCTCCCTTCAGACCTACATGCCAAATGTGTGATGGTTGGAATGAGGGGGGGCGCAGGGAGCATGCTTGGGGGCAATTAATTTAGATGAATTGTATTAGCTTCAACAGTTTAGCTTACCGGGCATGTGAACACAAAATAAACACCAATGTATATCAAGGCTTATCAAGAAATAGACATAGAACTGCAAAGTCACCACATCAGCAGCTCATGCAAATCTTTCCTTACACTGGGAATCATTGATTCCCAGTGGAAGATGCCCAGTTTACTGAGTGGGATGTAAACTAGGACTTCTTGCATTGACTGCCTCGTACATGGGACAACATGAGTTTGCAGCCATCTTTTCATTGCTGGAGAAACAATGAACAACGGGTAATCAAACACTTATCACGGTACTTTGAAACAGTACAATCTATTTCAAAGTAGAAAGTGTCTGTGGCATGTCAAGATGGGCTAAATGAAATTGAAGCCAACTTCTTAATGGGCCAAGGTAGTGGCAGAACATAAATGTATTCCCTGTATGATAAACTCAACATGGGCAGGAAATTGCGTTAACTGACCCCATTCTCCTTGCAGCCAGAGGAATGCAACAGTCGAATCCTTCTGGATTCATGTCACACCCAATGAAAATTCTCCTTTGGGATGCTTGTTTAATTAAAATATCCTGAATGCCAACATCAAAACTTGGCCAGAAGCCTTAAAGAGAAACCTCGGATTTAATAAAGAAGGTGGAATAACAGCACAGCCACTGAGAATTTCTTCGCGTGGGTGGCTTTTATGCTCCTTTATAAGGAATCTAATAAAGCCTCAGAGCTGTTCTGTTCTTTCTAGTTACAAAGTTTATGGCACTGAATCAAATGCAGGCCTTAGAATCGGCATTCAGATTTTTTTTTTTTCACATGGCTTCCTTTTAAACTTTTACACGTTAGAGTATAATGATGTGATAAAATGACAATTTCAGGTTTATCTTTTATGTTCCCTTTCTCACTAATGCAGTGGAAAATTGTGGAAAATATAAACTTATTGGATATTGTTATTGCCTCAAGCAATAAGATCAAAGTAAGGAGAGACTGGTCAGTTTCTTCTTCCAATTCTAGGACATCCTTTGCTTGTATCTTCATTATGTACTAGTGTGAGCAATAGGGCCATAGTGAGGTTCATCAGGCAAGGCTATGGAATGGAGTCGTTCCATTAGACTTGGGGGCAGGAATTTCAGGATATGCCAGTCATGGGATCATAGGAGTGCCAAGTCTTGCCTGTCAGAAACAAGAGGCCTAGCTCTCACTGAGTTGGTAAACCTGTGGTAGGGCTTTACCATTTCAGACTGCAGGTAGGACTCACATGATGGAAAGGTCTACTATGCATCCAAAAAGTTCCCTGCACACAGAGAATGTCATATAGATGTCAGCAGGGAAGGTTCTAGCCTAACCTAGTTTTTCAAATGTTGATATAGCAGGGGTGGGGGATGTCTTCCATCCTGAAGGTCAAATTCAATTCCAGAGAAGCTCTCAGAGGCCACATTCCAGTGGCGGGCAGGACCAAAGGCAAACGGGGAAAGAGCCAGAATGCCAAAAAATACCAGCATATTTTAGCTTAAAGCTCTTACTACCAGTAACTCAGCCTTTGGAGAGGCATTTTTGACCTTTCAGAATAGGGGAGGAAATGGTGCAAAAGCTGGGAAACCACCAAACGATGTGTGGTTGGGAGAAAGGGGGTGTGGCCGGGAAAAGGAGTGTGGCCGGATTTGGCTAGTGGGCCTGAGCTGCTCCACCCCAGGGATATATCCCCATATCCCAGGGGTGGTGTCAGGAGCTGAACCCCCTTCGGCCTTACCTCCCTGCACTCCATTGCTTCTCACACTTTCTCCCACCCCAGGATATACCAATAATGGAATGAGGCTGGGAGAAAAGTTCCTGGGGTGGTGAATCACAGGGTGCTAAACTGAAGTGAGGGGTTCAAGCATTCCTTACCCCACCCCTTACCCTGCTTTAGACATGAACAGGCCAGACATGAATAAAAGATGCAGTTACCGCTATCATGTGTACCTCGAAGAATTTGGTTAGAAGGGCGTATTGGAACAGCCCATCAAAATCAGAGAATGTCTCCATGCATGGAAGCGTGAGAACAGAATGTGTGAAAACTAGGGAGGATGACTGGGGAAGAGCATCAAGGCATCCAGGAAAGGGAACTTTGCAGGGCTGGATCAGGCAGGGGGCAGTAAGTCTCAGAACCATGAATGCAGAGAGCCGGACTGCAGAGGCATGAACCTACTCTTCATCAGGCAGAGGCCTAGAGAAGACCTGAAATCACTTAGAGTCACCCAGTTGTCAATGGGGTGCTAGGACTAGAACTAAACAAAAAGCCTGAGTAGGAGATCTGCCTGAACAAACTGGAGTAGCTGTCCATAACAGATTCTAGACTAGATTACTAATAAATACTCTTTCTAACCATTCCCAGATTCTTTATGCAATGGGACTATGTCCTTCTTCAAACAAAGTCCTCAGGGCACATCCACACACAGTTTTTTTTTTTCTTTAGGGCTGGGTAAAGAGATTCAGTAAACTGAATGCCTCAAATACACAGTTTCTGTACTGACCCTTGCAGAATGATCCCAACATGGAGGACCAGGGCACCATAAGCTCACAGAGCCCAAACTGAGGCATCTTTCAGACCCCTGTGCACCTGTTATTTCCTTTTTAATCCCATGCCACTTTCCGCAGTTTCAAATTAACAGTATAGTACCAAAACAACAGCTTGGGAAGCTCCCATATTGTGGACATGTCCTTAGCGTTGTGAAATGTTGAGCCTTTTCTATATGAGATGTTAATGGAGGCTTTCTAACTATATAGGTTAGTTAAAACTTCAAATTGTCATAACTGTTAGGCCGTTGCTGCTCAAGTGGCATTCATCGGCTAGAGGCAAATGGTATCTCTCATTGGGAAGTTGAGAACTTGCAGGTTATCATTTTGATTAGCTCCTATAGGCAACTGGTGGTTCCCATAATTGCCTCCACAAGTCTAAAATGAATATACTCTTTTTTTTCTGACAAGAAAAACGTAGGAATATATGCCTACTGGAAACTTTAGGTTCCTATAATGCCATGGAGATCAAATTAAAAAGGAGAGAGAGAGAGAAAAGGGGGAAAAAGCCTGTTGCTATAGTATTCTATTAATTAAACATTAAGAAAATGTATGGCATTGACAGGTTTGGTGGTTGGCTGCTGGCTGTTGGGTAGAAAAAAGTCATTTTATATGCATTCCATATAATTCAGTGACAATTAAGAAGTTGGGTCTTTAAAATATTAGTGTAAATTACTCAGTGTAATTTGTCCAATGACTTACGTATTATTTTCCCCTAGTTGTTGTTTGAAACTATTTATGCCATGTTTGATGTTAGGAAAGAACAGTTAAATGAATTTCTACAATTCTACTGAAATGTGTACAGGCCTAAGCTGGAGGAAAAGTTCAGAGAGAAATGTGAATGAATATTTTAGATTAGATCCAACAGGCTCTTGCATTGACCAAAGCTTTTCAAATTTAGGAGATTCAAACTTAGTTTCAAAGAAACTTGTTCCTTAACAAATGTGCTTAGGATTGCATGTGAACAATGTAATCCTAGGTAGGTCTACTCAAAGGTAAGTCTCATTGAATTCAATGGGGCTTACTTCCAGGTAAGTGGATATAGGATTGAAGCCTTTCAGTCACATCTGAAAATCACTGACACATTTTGTTAGTCAGAAACACTGGCACATCTATGAACCAAAGAAAATAATTTGGATATTATTGAATGATGAATCAAATGACCAAATTCTGTATCAGGTAAAAACACACTTCTAAGAGATCAATGAGATGAACTTTCCCAAAATGTGCTTTAATTCTGATTTCTCATCCACAATGTTTTACCCTAGCCCACATACTTTTGTAATGTGCCATGTGTTAATAAGGCACATCAGTTGTATCATTTCAATGGCCAGATCAGCCATAAAAAAAAAATGTAGATTGGAACTTTTGCTAAAATATAATATGATTCCACGATGGATTTCCAGTAAGATTTCCTGTTCATATTCTACCTACCTTTTAACATGAAAATGAGACCGGTCTTTAACGACACGTTCTTTAAGATAAAATTGTGTGTATGCTTTTCACTCATTTGCAGCATAAATGTTTGAGGTTCCTATAATATAAAATAAGACAACTTTTTTTTTTTAATTCTTCATGAATCAGCCCCTATATTTGAAACAAATCGTTGCTGGCAACAAGGAATGACAGCCTGACAGCCTAGAAGGTTATTAATGGCAGTGGCAGCCTGCAAATCAAAAATCATGCCAGTGCATCTGTATGAATGGCAATTTGTGCTCCACTGAATAACCACAAAGCCCTTGCTCCTCCCCGCCCCCGCAACACTGGAGCAATTGGTGGAGAGAGGAGGAATCATAAATATAAAATGCTACCCCAATGGGAAAAATGGCCTGAACACAATTGGTAAGTTGGGAGAACAAGAATATGCAAACATTTGCTAAATCTCCCTAAGCCTATTGACGGTTGTATTGTATACATAGTTGAATTCTAAGACTGTAGTACTGACAAAAGGAAAGAAAAAAAAAACATTTCTGTTGCACTTGTTGTTTACCCTTCGTGTAGTACAGGGCTAGGCAACTTGTTATTTACTTTCACCTGTAATCCACTGTATGCAAAGAGCAGGAAACAGCAGCCCAGTTTGGATGTAATGGGAACAAGCCTGTTTGAGCCTTGGACTCGTGCTCTCTCCTCTCCTCCTCTAGTGTGGCCATGAACAGGAGATTGGAAACATGTGTTTCCCATTTAACACTAACCACAGTTTCTCGTTACATCAGAAAAGGACAAACTATGGTTAGTTTAAACTATGGTTTGTTGAAAAAAGCTAGGATCGAGCTGTGGCTTATGACCTTGACCTGTTTCAACATCTGAGAGCTTAAACTAACCAAATTTAGTCCCAGTGTAACAAGATGCTCTGATTAGTGGATCAGACCAGGAAGTGGCTGTTTTAATCACCTCTTGTTTTTATAATGCTAAACTATGATTTAGTATTGCATCCAAACTGGGTTAGTAAGTATTAGAGAAATGTAGAAAGAAAGAATTATGGACACTAAGAGTTCAGTTCATCTATTTTGGAGTGGATAAACAAAGCTGCAGCATTATAATCAGCATTTTTCAAGATCTTCAAACTCCTAACTGATCTAGCAGAGAATCACCTTACCAACATACTGCATTGTCTGTGATACGTTGCAACTATGGCTTGCACTCATTAGCACTCCCAACAAAATATATTGGCCATGCAATACAATATTTCTAAATAATTGAAAAGTAGGGATGCGTGAAAAAAATGTTTCGCTTTGTTTTTGACCAGAATTTATCCAGTTTGCACCTTCTAGAACTGAACGTGGACCCAGACATGATCTGTGGTCCAAAGTCTGTACATTTCCAAACTTGTGATGTGACCCACAACAAAAACGTGTTTGAAAAATGTGTACATCTGAAAAATGCACACAATTGATGTGTACATCTGGGAGATGTGCACGAAAATATACACAAATTTTCATGAAGATAAAAACAAAGCTCGCAAGATAATACAGGCAGTCCCTGAGTTAAAAATGTCCAACTTACAGGCAACCCATACTTAAGAATGGACTTCTGGGTTCCCCAGCGCTACGTTGTTTACGTAGAGTGCATAATGTAGTATACTATGCAATTTGCGTAATTTACGCAATTTGCATAAATGCCGATTTTAACGTATAGAACGCTATGCTGTTCCGACTTACATACAAATTCGACTTAAAGACATTCTTAAGAATGGAACTCGTTCGTAACCTGGGGACTGCCTGTACAGACACATCAAAACAAGCTTCGAGGTAGAAATCAAAGAACTTCGACAAGTACAAGTTTTGCTTAGTCACACATCCTTATTGATAAGTGGTTAACAGCACAATCCTATGGCTGCTAGACAGCTTCTAGATGGCCATAGGATTTTTCAGATTCCCAGCTATGAGGTTGGAATCATTCCGACCTCGTAGCTGGGGATCTTCTGCGCTCAGATTTCCCCCCCTCGCAGCTGGCATGGAAAGAACTGTGCTGGCTGCTTCTCCAAAGTTGCAAGAGCAACCTCGGAGAAGGGCTTTGGGGGACATTCTGGGGACAGGGAGGGGAAGAGACAGGTGCCGCCAAGATACGAGGTATTCTGGTGGCGCCTCAGCCTCCTTTCCTCCCACTCCAAAGTGCTGCACTTACAAGGCCAAAACCTTCGCCTCCGCGCTCCTCCCGCCCTCCATAGGATGCCCATCACCCTCCAAGTTCGGTGGGTCACGGGCATCCCGACTGGATTGCGCCCTAAATTAAGTAAGTCCAAGAGTGTTATGGTAGATGAAAGATAAGAGACTGTAGGGCTGTTAAGGAAGGAACAGTTTAGTGCACATTTTTAAAAACAATGTATTTTTGGCACATTATAGCTTATATAAGGTTATATACAGAGTGCACCCTACAAGTGATACATCTCCTCCTAATTCACAATTAAACAACTAGCAAGAAAGAACATTTATCAGATAATACGATAATATAAGAATAATAGGACTTGTTAATCACCTGGGGAATTGCAAGGAAAGGTGCCTTACCTAATTTGTGTATTTTATTTATACATGTTGAACATAACTGGAATAAATTTCACATGAACACAGTAGGTACTTTTGGATTCTGGGGCAAGCTTTTCACATGAGGAAGCATAGCTTCCAGAAAGGCTTATTCCCCTACACCTGTCTTTTGATAAATTAAGCACTGCCAGGAACCTACTTCTTTTTAAAAATGTCAGCTGTTGCCGCATGGTTGTAAGCCGATAAACTATTAAGGAAGGATTTTGTTTTTAAGTATGATTGATCAATCCATATTCAGTATACCAGTCTGCGTGAATAATTCCAGGAGGCAACAAGCACATAATTAACCACTTGACAATAAAACTTAATTGCTTCTGATTTGTTAACATGGTAGCTACTCCTAAATCATGGGTCACTTCTGAGTTAAAAGAAGAATTGTGCTGGTGAAAGAAAGTTTCAATTGTCCCCTTTATGAAATGTTTAAAAAGCCTGGGTAGTGATATGGAGACTTGGGGGGGAGGGGCCAATCACAGATTACCAGGGTGATTTCAATTGACTGGATTTTACACTAGTAATGTCTATTAGGTGGAACCACATGGGTCAGACAATGGGGGAGGGAAATCCTAAAAGATGTTACCACAGTGGTGTAGAATCCAGCCATGTGGAAGTAGCCTCCACAGTACTCAGTAATGTGTGAACTGGTCCCAGGGCCGGTGCAAAGCCGTTTGGTGCCCTAGGCAAGATCAGATATTTAGCGCCCCCCTTTCCCACTTGAGCCCTCCCTCCCTCCAGCCCTATGCCCATTATGAAATAAAAGTCAATTGGCAAAACCTAAAAAAAATATTATCATAAACATTGACAAACATACATAAAATACATGTTATATTTGTTTAAAAAGAAATATTTGATTCTCATTATTTTTAAGAAAATGTTTTTAAATGATTTCTATTCAGAAGTAGCATAAAACCACTTCAAATAAATTAAATATTTCAGATAAAGTTAAGACATGCCCTCAGCTCTTAATACGCCCTTATTCCTAATGCGTATAGTAGACAATTGTGCGGTCCCTCAGAAGCGAGAGAAATGCACACTTGGCATGTGCTCAGAGGCACGCTTCCCACTGATACGGGTGTCATGTTGTCCAGGACTGAAGGCTGGCATTGTAAACAGGTTCTGGGGGCTGCCCCTCCAGAAACTTTGGCTGGAGTTCAGCCTCTTGTGCCTCTCCCCTTCTCTAGTGCCCGTGGAAAAGCCACACTACTCTGCCTTCCCCTCGCCTTTCAGACATATGTTGAGCTGCTCGTGTTAGCTCAGTGGGCATTCTGCACAGGCTCAGGGGCACTGTCTTCTTCAGCCTGACTCTACAGGGATTTCTATTCATCCCACCCTCCCTCCCCACTTCGACCGACGCTTGCTGGCACACGCAGAATTTCAGGTGCCCTTTCCCTCTTTGCTGACTCTGCGCGGGGTGGCTTTACCGGTTGGACTGGGGGCACCAGCCTGTCATGTGACTGCTTAAGAGTCAAGCCAGAAAGGCTTCTCATCGAGACCCTCGAATGTAGCTCCGACGCGTGCGCCCCACCTTCGTCTCCCTATCCTCTGGCAGAAGAATCAGCCCCACTGAACTGGACGAGGGACTTACTCCCGAGGAAACACGCCCAGGCTGGGGCTGGAAGGAAGAGAGGCGCGGTGGTTCTGGCTGGCCGGCATGGGCAGGAAGGCGGGGGGGGAGCGGCTGGGTTGCACCTTCACCGTCTATCCAGGCGCGCGCCTCCTCGCGACCATTTCCGGACCACCACCCCCTGGAGGGGAGGCGCCAGGCGCCTGACCTTTGCTGCCTCCTTGCCCAGCCTGCTTATAAATGCGAGTCAGCCGGCGAGGTGAGAAGCAGCGCCGCGCTCAGACTCGGCAGTCGGCAGCAGCAGCAGCGAGAGGAGGAGACGGAGCGGAGGCACCCCTCCCCCGGCGCCCTCCGCAGCAACTGCGGGGTGACACTCCAGGCCTGGCAGCAGCGTGTGTGCAGCCGCGGGGCCACATCCGCCTCTCTCCTCCTCCTACACGCCTCGGTGGCGCCCCCTTTAGCCCTGCGCCCTAGGCAACTGCCTAGTCCGCCTAATGGTAGCGCCGGCCCTGACTGGTCCCCAAATCTGCTCAGCATCCAACTTCCCCTCTCTTGGCATCAGAGGTTGAGTTCAGAAGAAGGGCTGACAATACATCTGCAGCCAGCTTGCTAACAAGGGGTTGCTGGAAGATGGCCCCTGTCCATCTGTTGAGGACCTCTTTCAGTTTTTCAGTTGGGATGAACTCCCTTGGCCTAAATCCATCCAGGGATGAACCTGCAAGGTGGCAGGGAAAGTGGGCTTATTTTATGACATCCTGCACTCACCATTCTATCATGGGGGTTATGTGGATACTTTTATGAAGATAGCAATGTGGTTTCATCCAGCTAACTCCATCACACTATTCTGGTACTACCATTATTTTCTCCTGAATATTTATGAGTCAGGTCCAACCACTTACCCTGCAGCAAACTTCCAGTGGCAGCCTTTCCCCTATCCATCCACTGTGAACAAGTTTGGTAGCAGTAAAACTGTACCCCAAGCAAAATAAAAGCAATTGCAAAAAGGAAAGCCACAAATATTCACCTAAAAATTTCAAAGTTCATTCTCATTTGTCATCTTTTATAGATTAATACAATAAAAATGCAAGATGATCCCCTCAAGGGAGGGAGAAAACATAATTTCACACTGTTGGTTTTTTTAAAATGCCTTGGTATATTTTATTCCTTTTTTCAGTCATGAGTGTTTGAATCTTGATATATTTCACTCAGTTTTGTCATTTTGATACTGACGCATTAAAAAAAGCTGATGTCTTTTTTGGTCCCTAGGGTGGAAAAAAAAAATTCAGAAAAAAATCTGATCTATGTAACGAAAGCTTTTTTATGTCAAGACAAAATATAAACAAAGCAGCAAAATGGAGTATCAAGAAAAATAATGTTATTGGCCATCTGTTATACTAAAAAAAATAATAATCAGTTGTGATATTGTAATGTGAAGATGCAAACACCAACAATGAGAGAGATAAAAAGACACACTAGCAAGAAGGCATAAAATGGTTTATAATAAGTTATATACAACTAATATCAAGAATTGTATCCAAACAGGTAGAAAACAGTGGACGAGATCCCATCCTGCCATTTTGCTGATGGAACTGCTTCTGTCACCAGAACTGGGAGGGGCAATTTCCCCTCCACACAGCAGACCCCCATGTGACCTTGAAACCTGCTCTGGAGAGCTGGGAAATCCTTCAGAGCAAGTTTCCGGGATGCATGAAGGGGGGGGGGTACAAATCGCTGCTACACCAGCAGGTGTCCACTAGCACAGCATTCAGTTTAAGCAAGTGTATGGTGATGCATATGTGTACTCACATATAACTGGTAGTTTTACAGCATGAACTTCAAACAGGATTCTACTTGCAGAATAACATAGGGTGCCCTCATTGACCACAGCCAAATTACTTGCTCTAGCTTTCTACTCTATCCAGATGTTTGCTGAAGTCATATATAAATGTCCCAAGAGTTGGCACTGGAGTTTGTGAAGTCACCCTAAATCACATTTGCCTGCCTATTTCATCACTAGGCTTATCAGTTGCAGTTGTGTGCCAAATCTGTACCTAATCCTACTGTGCACCATCCAATGGTATCTATTTCACTGGCAAAATGTAATATTTATCATTTATTTTTAAACTGATATACCCCACCTTTCTTCCTGGGCATTCAAGGCGGCAAAAACACACACACAAAAACCAACCCTCCCCATAGATTTAACAATGAAAAATACCCTTACCATTTCAAACAAAGACCTCTAAACATTAAAACACAAAAACAACCAAGAAGATAAAATTACAGCAGCAGTCAAAATAGTTTACAAATTAAAAAACAGAAACAGCTTAAAATAGCAGGTTAAATATTACACATTACACAACTTCCTAAAATGGTATTCATCAGCTTCTATAAGGTCATTAATGAGGAAGTGAGAAGGGTCTCCCTTGGAAGGGAGTTCCAGAGCCTAGGCCAGTGATGGCGAACCTTTTTGAGCCCGAGTGCCCAAACTGCAACACAAAACCAACTTATTTATTTCAAAGTGCCAACACTGCAATTAAACCTGAATACTGAGGTTTTAGTTTTAGAAAAAGAACTCATACAGCTGTCCGAACTAAATAACATCTTTTGTCTTTAAAGAAAAACACAATAACAGAGCTTTCAATGATATAGTTTTTTGTTGAAAAAAAAATCAACTCAAAAAATTATTATAGTACTACATTGTACACATAGCCTGAAGGGAATTTATACAAACTTTTTAAATAATTAGGTGCATGCATTTTTGGATAAGGGATTCTCAACTTGTAATATGATTATATGCCAGATTGAAATTGTATGGGGCAAGCTTTACTCCGGGTCCTTTCCCTGCTTCTACAGGTGTCGGATTAGTAAAAGTAAAAGTCAACCTGTACTAGGATGAGCAAGATAAACAAGAAAACTAAACGTGCTTAAGACATCTTAAACACTTTATGTCTTGGACTGCAAACACTGCATTAGGCAAAAGTTTGCATTGGGCATGCTTTTGCACAATTAATGTGATTTTTGCTATTGCATGCATGCTGATAATTTGTCAAACCTTGGCTCATACTCCGTTAGTTTGAGAGCAACACATGCAGCACTCAGGTCAACTGTTAGGGCTTTACATCCAAGCCATGCTCTGTGCATCATTCTTCAAAATCTTTTAAATGTGATAACAATGTAGAAAAGAATTCTGTAACAGGAATTCTAGAATAAAATCATTCTGTTCCACACTGTGAGAAAGAACAAGATCATTAGTGTTTTGCAGAAGGGGACGGTCTTTTCGCGATCTGGTGACCAATGGTTCAAGTGCCCACAGAGAGGTCCCTGCGTGCCAGCTGTGGCACCCGTGCCATAGGTTCGCCATCACTGGCCTAGGCCCAGCCGCTGAAAAGGGTTTTTACCTAGTCCCAACTAAATATATCTCTGGGATTGTTGGGACATCCAAACAGGCCGGTGAGGATGATCTCAAATGGTAGTCAGTTCCTTTTGCTTTGCTAATGGGTACTGACTGAATTTTGAAATTCTGTAAAGGAGGAATAGTATTTGAGCACTATTTTATGGACCATTAAAAGATATAAATTTGAGGTATCCAAATACATGATTTTTAAAAGATATTATTAAAAAGACTCTCTCGCAGGTGTTATGGAATAGACACATTTGGAATTGAAGTTTCCATATAGAAGACACAGCAAAGCCCTATTTGGGGCTTTCAGAATCTGTGTTGAACGAACACATGAACATCTGTGTTGAATGACACCTCCCCCTCCTCACGTGTTTCTGTTGCCCTGTTCTGTTGTAGGGCAACAGTCTGAAGAGGAGCACGTCCTGTATCCGTCGAGGCCCTCCACATGATTAAGAACCCTGATTTTCCAACGCTCTTCTTCAGGCTACCACCCTACACACATACAGGGTGATGGTTGTGGCAGTGGAGAGGGGGGCAGAGCGGGAGAGCTCCTCTCTCCTCATGCATACATTCAACACAGAAGAATGAATGCCTGAAGAAGGTTTACGTCGTAGTGGTTAGAGCGTTGGACTAGGCCTGGGGAGAGGTTCAAATCCCTAGTCAGCCATGAAGCTGCCTGGGTGCCTTGCACCAGTCACTCTCTCTTAGCCTAAGCTAACACAGAGGGTTGTTATGAGGATAAAATGGCATGGAAGAACCATATAGAAGAACCACTTTAAGCTCCTTGGAGGAAAAGTAGGATATATACATGTAACAATGAACAAACAAAATCTTTACTTCTACCATTGGCTTCTTATTATGCAGCTGCCTATCCCCAAAAACCCTGCCCCTCATTAATTCTGGCAGTATTGGTTCTACAGTCTAGGTAAGGAAGATGGCCCTGACTGTATCCAGCACAGAAAGCATCTTCTTCCCAGAGTCTACTCACTGGGAGATTATGGCAGTTTTCTTTTTCCTGTTCTTAGTTGGATTGGCTTATGTGATTTGTCTTTCAAAACTGTGATGGCCACTTAAAGCATCAACAAAAAGGAAGATATGCATCACCAAAAAGAGGGCAGCAATTTGCAGAAAATGTGCATATATGCTATTTCACAGGTGTAATGCACATTTAGAAATTATTACTATAATTTAAAAAGAAACAGAATAAATCTCATCGGGGTGGGGGGAGGAACCTTTGTGCCTGCTCAGTCTGCTTTCTAGGTACTGTTGATGGGCAACTTCAAGGCCGCTGCCCTCCTTTCTTCCGGTTCTTTATTTTTAATCTGGCTTAGATTGGGCAACCCTTCATAGAGAGGACTGTCCTTAGTACACTCTATTCTAAAAAGTGGTGCTCACTGACAATGAGGATAGTGATAACATCTAGTCTACAAAGATTCCTTCAGTGGTTTGAAGATATTTAAGTCTTTAGAACTGCAAAGTGTCCTTATCATCTTTTCCTGACATATTGTTGCTTTTCCTCTATTAATGGAAGAAACCAAACATGAAAAGCCTTGTAATTCTTTGTTTTCCATAACTAGTGTATTATGCTGTATTTTATCATGTTGTACATTGCCCAGAGTGGCCAGTTTGCTGGCCAGATGGGAGATCCATAAATGCGACAAATAAATAAAAAAATAAATAAAGTGGCATCAGTGTATTTTCTGAGACTGAGAAAGTGGCTAATAAAACAAGAGAATCTAGCTGAGGTCTGATCTGTTGCAGGACTACATGGGGGAGAGTGCAATGGAGCCTTCAAACAGCCAACCACTTCTAAGGCAAGTGAAACACTGCAAGCATTATTCATGGTCCAGAAGGACATAAAATTGACTCTGGCAGCTCAGTAAAATAACTGAAGATTAGGTAATGCCAGTTCCCATACCCTAGGGGAGATGTAAAATACAGACTCAGAACAGATACTTCCTGTGCTTTGATCTTGCCAAATTACCTTAACAAAATTTTTGTCAGTGTCTTCAGATATCTTTCTTGGAAGAGATTGGGGCAAATGCTACATCGAGTAAGGGAATGGGAATTGCCATGTTTGTGAAAATTTGTTCTTCATAGCGGAGGAGCTGATAAACCAAAACTAAGGATGAGAAGTCCCACAGGTATTGGTTATGTTCTCTCATTCAGTCATGTGCTGTGTTTTGTACCTGGGTTCAGAGCCACAAGCAAATTTCATGACCTGAAACAATGGAGGTCACTTATAATTTAGGCATTATAAAGCTGTGGCAGCCATGTTGGTGATTCAGAACCTTGTAAAGGCATCATCTGTGCCTGTGGGTAATCAAACCCATGTACATCATTACTGCTTGTTTCATAAAGTATGGATGCATTGAGCAAGATCCCAGCTTCATGTTCTATAATTTACAGCAGTCGATGTCAGACAATTTTCACCTGCATCATGCCATCTCTTTCCTCTTTCTCCCTGCCTTTACCCATCTTATAGTACAGAGATAATCCAAGTGACCAGCAATTCTCAAAAGTGCACGTGCAAGATCACAGAAACTATACTGGTCTTTATTGGGCTTGTTTTGTAAATTATTGTGACTATTTTTGTGAGTTAGTTTGTGGCGATTGCATACCAAGCTCACCAGCACATCTGTCAGAGAGTGCATACAACATTTTAGACCTAAACCCACCCACCCCAGAACATAGTGAATGATTGTCCAGACAATCAACAGACTTCATCAAATGTTTCAAGCGCTTCTGAGTCTTCATTCAGAAGATGGGGCAAACTACAGCCCTAAAGGTCATTAAATGTAAGACTGTTGAGTTCCACAAAAGTGTATCTTCATTTTATCTCACAGAAGAGTCTCAAGGCATTTGAAATGCACCAAAAATGTATCATTTCCCTCGGTAATCAATATATCCCTCAATTGATCTTTTTTTTCAGCTTGGTTTGGTGTAAGCCTTTCCACTGGGGGGTGGGGGACTTACATACCAGTGATCTGAAGGTATGGGGGGGGGGGCAGGGAGATGGGATAACCCTGTTCCACAGCTAGTGCCCTTACATTGTAATACAGACTGAATCAACTAACAAAAGCTTCTGGAATAGCCCTGATTTAGGAAATATAGCACAACATTCCTATTATAGACATGCTCTTTGTCCCCGAGCTAAAGCCACCAAATTGCTATAAAACTAAATAATCAAGGAAACATACATCTCCATGGTAATAACTGCAGTGACACCCAGTATGTATGCATCTGCTACTTCAGTGTAACACATTATAGTAAGAGGAATGTATACTGGCAGTGTTTGTGTTCATTTTGGCTGCATCTAGTTTAATTTCCTATGCCTTTTTATGAGATGGCATTCAGTTGTTTTTTCATTAAGCGATCCTTTTCCCAATATTTATTTGACAGCCCTGAATTTTGCAAAATTCCCTTTGTGTACATCTATGGCTACTTTCACTTATCACAAAAATAAATTGCATACAGTGCTAGGGTTACCAGGTCTCCTGAGGTTCAGCCCCTGAAACTCATGGGGAAGAGCGGGGGCAAAGCACTTGGTGATGTTTTTAAAGAGCTGCCAAGCCTCTCCTAAATCCTCCAAAGGAGAATTATTGCCAATATATTTCCAAACTATACTATATACACGTGCTAGAGAGATACATGAGCGTTTCCCAAGCAAAATAAAAAGTACATTCTGACTGGCAGATGGCTATCAGCATCCGGCCACATGATGGGGTGGTTTGGATGGCATGTGAAAGTGTCAACCTGGCCTATCATGTGGAGACAGGATACTGTCTTTGCTTCTGCTATTGGGGCAGGGCTAGCCCAAGACATTTTGCTGCCTGAGGCAAAGGACAAGATGGCTCCCCCTCAACAACATGCCACGTACAGACATCAACTGGACTGGCAGCTGAACCTTACTTCCTTACTGGTGATGGGATAATGTCCTACACCACACCTGAGGCAACAGGCTGGTTTACTGGGGCAAGGACAGATTATGTGGCATAACAGCCTGTCCCCAACAGAGGGGAATGGTAGGGAGTCTAGGAGAAGCAGCTGGGAGGCTTCCCCCAGCATTTGCTGCCTGACCCAGTCACCTCACTCTACGTAATGGCAGGGCCAGCCCTGCATTTGGGCCAGCCCTGCATTTGGGCCATCCATGCAGGGATGACCTTATAGATTTCATAGATTTCATAGATCATAGAGTTGGAAGGAGCCTACAAGGCTATTGAGTCCAACCCGCTGCTCAATGCAGGAAACTAGAGGAGGGGTCTCCCATCCAAGTAATAACCAGGCCTGACCCTGCTTAGCTTTCCACGCTCAGATAAGCTGAGCCAGCGTAAGCCCCATACATAAAATCCTACACTTATAGGCCTCAATTACATGAACAAGTCTTAGATTTTTATCTGGAAATCAACTAGCAATTGAAGCTTACACATGTATGTAGGCCCTATGCAGTCAGAACCCAACCTTCTCTCACAGATAGCCAAGGATGGCTGAGGTAGGGATAGCATGATGGCTGTACATGATGGCCCCAATTAACCCCAACTGTACATGATTGTACATAATGACTCCAATTTCAGGTATCATCCAAAGTGGCCCAATATCCTGACAAAATTTGCACAGAAACTACTTAAATGAGTCAAAATGAATGTTGTTGTTGGTGTTGACAAAATAACTATGGAGATGAATACAAGCTTCACATATGGGGTCTAGCAGCTAACGATGCACCATGTCTGTGATCCTATCTCCATTGTTATCAGAAGTCCCACATTCTTCAGTCATTCAAATTGGTTTCACACTTCCAGGATTAGCCTGGCTGTTCCATGAGTATTTTTTCCTGTGTAAAAGTAGTAATCATGGATTGAAGCAATGAGTAGGTGCCAAAGGAATGGCTGGATTTACTCGGGGGGGGGGGGGGAGTGAATGCAACTACTGCCACCCATTATCTTATACTTAATGTGATACATTGAGCAGTTTTATCAATGATATCAAGATCAGTCATTCTGGTTGCCAGGTTCAAACTTACACAGGAAAATGAACCTCTTTCCAAACATACTATGCATGGATCTTATATAAGAATATAGAAAAACAAAGTTCCTTTATACAGTACCAGATAAATTGTTGGCACAGTTTCATAACTTCTTATTGTAAGGTGGGTGAATGTTCGGTACAATACATGCCTGGACAGTCTATCAATCACACATATTCATTTGTCTGTTTAAAAAACAATGGATCCTCAATTATTTTATGAAGATCAAGACCTGTGCAAGAACAACGATCCCACAGCATTTGACGTAGCTGAACTTAAACAATCATGATTCACCCTAGGTATGTCACTACACAATCCCTCTTTTATCGTTCCCTTTCCAATCCCAATCACTCACCGTTCATATCTGAAGCTGGTTTGTCTATCATTCAATTGTGACACTTTCCTCTCTGTCTGAACCTCCCACCCTTTTAAATAACACTTGAAGGCAAGGACATGATTTGGCCACTTGCTCTCTTCTTGTTTTTTTCAAAAATTTGTATCAAAAAGTCAGGAGACAAACACTGGAATATTGTACCTCATTCCTAGAATATCAACCATGTGTCTCTGCGCAGACTGAACTTAGCAGACACTATTGTCCTTGGAAATTGAAAGAATCATGCCAGTATTAGATTCTTTGACGTTTTTCTTTAATGGCCTTCCTTCGCAGGACACCTTCCTTATTTTGTACAATACATTCGTTATTTAAGCATTTGATTTAAGCCTTCTGGGGCTTATATGCTGGCTCACTGCAGGGTGGAGGGCTGCCACTGGCAGGCCGCCCCAGTAGGGGCATCCACGAAGGGGGTGACACCAAAGGGGGCATGCCCCTTTGGGTTGCCCCTTCGGGGTGCCATGAGGGCGAGAGCACACCTCTTTCCTCTATTTTCCCTTCTCCCTCTCCCCCCCACGTATGCCTGTGTGCCTGTTTGTATTGCTGCCTGATTAGTTTCATATTTATTTTGTGATTATGCTGGGTTGATTGTGTATGACTGGATAATGATTGGTGTACGTGAAGTTTTGAGTGGCTGTGGATTTGTTTGTGTTGTGAATGAGCAGAGTACTGAGAGTGTGTGATAAGTTTTGGTGTGGCGGGATGTGCAGGGAGGGCCCTGATGCAGGGACCCGTGGAGGTGGTGCCACCATCCCAGTGATTTGCGGTCGAAGGAGATGTGGTAGGAAGAGGGGATTGGGACATCAGAGTAGAATGGGCTACAGATGTTTATACACTGTTCCCCTTCTACCACCCTCCTCTAGCTCTCAAATATCTGGTAGCTCATCCACTGAGCCCTCCTGTCTTGTGGTGCTCCTATTTAACGCCAGATCGGTCTGCAATAAGACTGCACTGCACTCATTCATGATTAAATCGTGGATGACAATGCCAATCTGGTGTGTATTACTGAGACTTCGGTGGGTTAGCTCGGTGGGCTGGACCTGACTCAGCAATGCCTACCTGGGTACTCAGTGCAGCACCAGCATAGGCTGGAGGTCTGGAGGCCATGATTCACATAACTGTTGTGCCTCCAGTAGGTCAGACAGAGACCAGCCGTGCCGGAGTGTGTTTGGGGTGGGGTCAGGCTAACTGCAGCCTGACCCAGCTGGGCAGCCTTACCAATCAGCACATACTCAAAAGGCAGGTCCCAAACACACTCAGATGCTGGAAGCAATTGTTTGTTACAGCTACCACCAGACGCTCTTGATATTCCTGACCTCGGACCCCTGTACCTTTGATCTTCGGAACGACCCTGACTACGCTTGTGCCTGACCCCTAACTGGTTTACGTTTGCTCGGTTTTGGACTAATATATCTTGGCTTGGACACGCGGACTGTTATAACGAGAACGGCTTATCTTGACACTGGGCGGATTTACGACAATAACTTCCATCTCTATCACCAGGAAGCCACTCCACCTTGGAGCAGGCCTTGAGGGGCTACACTTGGTGTTGGGCCATAGAGACAGATTGAGGTTGCTGCTGGTGTATACCGCCCACCCTGCTGCCCAGCATCCTCCCTGACCAAGCTGGCAGAGATGGTCTCGGGTGTGGCATTGGAGGAACCCAGCACGGTGGACTTTAATTTCCATGCTGAGGCTGCTTCTGGAGTGCCAGCTTGGGACTTCATGGCCTCCATGACATCCATGAAGCTGCATCAGTTTGTCATTTGGCCCAACACATGAAGCTGGGCATACCCTTAACTTGGTCTTTGCTCCAGGCTGTGAGAAGGGTAGTCTGGAAATTGGGGTGGGTCCAAGTAACCCCATTGGCATGGTCAGACTATTTCCTGGTGAGGTTTGAACTCATGGCATTACTTCCCTCCTGCAGTGGTGCGGAGCCCATTCGGATGGTCCGCCCCAGGAGACTGATGGAATCCAAGGATTTCTGAATGCTCTTGGGGATTTTCCATTGGATAGAGCTGGTGATCCAGCCAAGGCCCCTGTCTTGCTGTGGAATGGTGAGATGTGGAGGGCCATCGACTTGATCACCCCCGAGTGCACTCTCCACCTCTGTAGAGCCAGCTCTGTTCCTTGGTATGCTGGGGAACTGCAGTCAATGAAACAGGCTGGATGTCAGCTAGAGCGCAAATGGCACAAGACTCAAAGTGAAGATGACCGAGCATGCTCTAGAATGCATAACCGTGCCTGTGGCTCACGCTGGCTCAGCTTGTCTGAGCGTGGAAAGCTAAGCAGGGTCAGGCCTGGCTATTACTTGGATGGGAGACCCCCCTCCTCTAGTTTCCTGCATTGAGCAGGGGGTTGGACTCGATAGCCTTGTAGGCTCCTTCCAACTCTATGATCTATGAAATCTAATAATTTATACTGCGTGGCAGTGCAGGCAGCAAAGGGGCCTTACTTTTCTGCCTCTATTGCATCCTCAAGTAGCCATCCAGCAGAGCTCTTCTGTTGACATTCTCCCTGGTGAATGGGGCCCAGGTCCCCTCAAAGTCCTGCAGTGACCTTTTTGCATCGCACTTTGAGGACAAAAATCGCTCATCTCCGCAGTGAACTTGATGCTGTCATTAGTGCAGCTCCAGTCAAGGTATCTGATGCACCACTGTATACCCGTCCACAAAAACTGGACCCTCTACCCTTCTCAGTTGGTACTCAGCTGTGGCGGCGGGTATATGAGAATGCACTTCTGCCAATTGGTGCTGGTACTCAGCAAAAGTTGCATACCAATGCAGTACACACACACAGGCTGTGATTGGTGATTGCATTGATCTAGCATCAATTGATACTTGCATCAACCCAGTAAGGCTATATAAGTTACCTTTAAAATCATGAGATGTCTTTCTTGCTTTGCAGAACTAAGCTGTGTAAAGCTATGACAACATAATCAAAGGGGAAGTATATTATATGGATGCATCATAAGATTTTATAAGTGATGTGAGGCTGTCCTGGAAGCATCCGCTGATTAGCACTCAGACTTACAGATTACCATGCCCCGCCCACAAAAACACTGTATGGAGATGACTATTACATCAGAACTATACAAGAGAGTTCATCAAAAGACAGCAATCACCAATCCATTATCATGGTTCCAAATGAACATCTGGGGGACCATGACATGCAGTTGCATTCCAGTACGTGTTCAACTGATGCTCATCTTGTTGCTATGCATACAGAATTTCCCAGGCATGAAAAATGGTAACAGTGCTACCAGTCAATCCATTAATGTGGTTGTAAGTAAGATAAGCTAAACCTTTGAATTCTGTAATTTCCAGGTTTGATCTACCACCTGATTGCTGGGATCTTTGTGTACCAGGAAGGAAATGTTGCTGACCTTTTAAAATTATTATTAAAGTTCAGAATCACTTATTTATGTCACATTTAATGTCAACAAATTATTGTGTGCTTGTTTATGTATAGGCAAAATTACATTAACAGGCAAGTTATTCTCCTCAAAATGTGGCATCATTCTGGTTCTCTAACAACATCTAGCTGATGTTGTCAAAGTATGAACATAAATTAATAAGTATTGATAGATTGGCATTTATATGTGCCATCAACACCCCTCAAATCCCATAACCCCTTTCAGAAAGATACTACCACAAGGCCAAGAATTGTGGCATTTAAAAAATAAATTAAAAGTGTAAACTCATCCCTTTGCTATTTGCCATAAATATCCCTTTTTCCAATTAGAACAAGGTGTTCTGGATCACATAAATCTCTTTTATGGTTGTATTTGGTTTGATACTTAATCAGGCACTGCTTAACACTGAACTTTTTAACTTTTCTTTTCAGATAAGTGCCATCAATTTGCAAGGAGATTTAGAATGCAAATCATGAATAGTGCTCAATAATGTAAGCTCTATCCTTTATGAATCAGGACCCCATAAACCTTTGTCAATAGCTGTATTAAACACTTATTGACTAAAGTTTTATAGAAGCCTTAGTCACAATGGAACTGTGCCCGTGACATGATTCTAGAGCAATGAGAGAGCATGGGAATAGGAGAGTTGAGAATTTGGAATGACTTATGCTTCTATGCTAAGTGAGTATCACTACTGCCAGAAAAAGTATGCATAAACAAACAAACAAACAAAGTCATAAATAAAAAAGGTCTAAAAAGGGCATGATGTCCATAATTCTAAACAGTTGTAAATATAAGTGAATTTTTAAGCTTGATAGCAAAGGGTTTTTTTGTTTTGTTTTTTGGTGTGTGTGTTTTTAAGTATAGCTTCCCCCCCCCCCCCAGTCTAGTGCATTTAAGGTGGTGAATGGTGAACATAAACATGCTTATGGATGACCAATGTTCTATATGAAACTTTCTTCGATAGATTGGATATAAGGTGTTTTCAGAGTGAATAATTCCAGATCACTCATTTAGGCATGCCAAACAACCAAGGTGCAAAGATAGAGGGGAAATCAGAGCTTGGGGAAAATTCCTTTCTGAACCCAAATTAGGCCATCAGTAAGATTGTGATAATCAGGACTGAGTGAGAGGACTGGCTGATTCAACCTGCAGCAGTCGGGACAGACCTTGGGTCTGCTGACCACTTCACAACCAACTTTACCAGAGGTGTGAGACTTCGGCATGAGCCAAAGGGCTCTTAGCCATTAGGCTCTTTGTTGGGGACTTGCCCTCATTAAGAGCAAAGGAGCAGATACCATCAGCTGGAGCAACAGGGACATAAGGAGAGACTGCTTGGCCTCTGTCTAAAGTTTGGCTTTATATATCAGAAAAATATTTAGGCTGCTTTGTTTTTAAAGGATGTCAGTTCCTTAACAGCAGCAAAACTCATCCATTGAGTAGCCCCAGAAACATTATTGGTGGATATCCACACCACAAAACATTCACCTTCCAGTTTGGGCTGTCCCTTACATTTCAGCAGAACGAAAGAGAGAAGACACCCAATGTCATATTATAGAGGAAAACATATGTATTTTCTGACCGCAATAGACCAGAACTAATGCTAGTACAATTTGGTTTCTCCCACCCTAAATTTCTTTTTTCAGTTTTAAGACCTTAACCTAAAGTTCCCAGGCTGAAATGGTTTCAAAATTAAAACACTGGAAATAGCCTCTGCAACTCACTGTAAAAATACTGGCGGGCAGTACACTTATTCCTGGTGAAACATATGCCATATATAAATAACATTTTTTCCATCTCTGATTGTCTCAGTCACCAGCAGTTGTCAGGCAGCAGAAAAGGAATAAGGAGAGATTGGACCAATGAACCAGTGGATCTCTAGGGCAAATCAATGACAGATTAGTACTGTGGCATCACCAGTTACAGGCAAATGACTGGCTGGGGAGAGTGGGGCAGCAATTGATTTCAGGACAAGATGGCAGCCCGGCACTGTTTCATCATCCCCACATGTGACCTTTAGCTTTTTTGCTCTGAGTCTCAGACACTGGAATATGAAAGAAGGTCTCAAAGCTTTGCAAGTCTCAGAACTGGTCCCTGCTTCACACCATGGGGAACATTGTGAACAAGCAATAGTACCATGTTGGAGAGGATTTGTTGTTACAATCCTGTGGTCTATGATCAACTAAAGGGGGCAAAAGGCTAATGGAGTATTGGGGAAAAGGAAATAATAAAGCCAAAAATGAGCCAGGAAAATGGGGGAAGGAGAATGATAGTAGAATTAAAATGCGTCTGCTACCATTGTGCCTTTAATAGGGAGGGACACATCTGTCAAGCTCTATTTCACTCAAGTTTTCCAATGTTAAATTCATTCCATCCTAATTTCACATCAGATTGCAGTTTTATTTTTATTTTTTACTTTTGCAAATGTACACTTTTTGGGTGTGCCATTTTGGAAACTGCATCACAAACTTCGGAAATGTACAGATTTCGATGGCAAACTGCATTCATGTTTAGAATGTTTTGTGAATTTGGTAAGTTCCCATTGAAATGTGAGCCAAACAAATTTCACACCCATCCCTAGAAAGGGCTAAAGGCAGCAGGTGGGGATGAAAGTCCAACCATACATCAGCAGTATCTCCACTTGGGCAACACATATCAGTTCCCTTCAGGGTAATGTTGAAATGATTTGGATTGGTTTCTGGTGGGAGCAGTCTTGGGACAGTGTATAATACAACCTGACTTAGCTAGGACATTTAAAACTGGACATATCTTGAGTAAAATCATACAGTAAATAAATGTGAAAGAATGCCCTCCTCCTCACCCCCAAATCCTCCTTTGCTGAATCCAAGAGTTGCATTAGCTTCCATTTGTAATGGCTCCAATGAGACACTGTCATTGACTTCTTTAAAAGGGGGTCCTTTGGAGTTGATATGATGCTAATGGAAGTGCGATATAAAAGCTCTTTAGGAAATCATGTAGATACATGCTAGCATCTGAATTGCTCTTTGGGGGAAAAGAGACTGTTCCAATGACATTGTCATAATGACTGTTGCATTCACCACGCAATGTCATTGCATGTAAGAGACTCTTGAATTACAATTAAAGCTTTTTAGGACAGCGCATTGTACCATAAACTATAGATCCAAAAGTGCAGAGTATGCTGGTGTGATGATGAATAAATGTTCTACATTATGTTACCACTTTTTTCATCAGAATGTAAGAGTGCCTAGGAATTCTGTTGGTGGCATAGTTGCTACACAGACAATTGCTTCCCTGTGGCCAGGGATGCACATGGCACAGGGAACCTTTAAACCCACTGCCTTCCCATTTAGGTCTGCTGGATAACATGGGAAGTAACAGTACCACTGAAATGTGCTTTTGATTTTTCTTCCACTGAACATGACAATCAGTCAGATTTGTCTGATATTATGATATAAGGGTATGATAGTAATTAGGATATAATTCGTGAAAAACAGAACTTCCTTATGCAGACTTCAATTGTCCAAACTTTATACTTATTTATAAACATGGCCCACATCTCACATGCTGGTCCTTCTCAACATATACTTAAGTAAATAGTACTTCTCATCATATGATCAAATGATTATTCAAAGTATGAGAATTCTGAATATTTGTGTTGTACATTATCATACAGCGGATTAACAGCCTTGTGTAGAAAAGCTCTAAATGGTAAGTGGCTGATAATGGCAGGGTGAAATGACTACTTCAAGCAGCAGGGACTGAGGGACAGCAGGTACTTTCAGCTGTTCCTCCTGAGCCAACAGTTGTCCTGCTCTCTTGGAAGACAGCAGGTTCAGACAACATGGCAAGCTACGGTCGCAGCCTGCATCTTCAAAATGGCCTCTGGCACATGCTGCAACCCACCATATCCTATTTAAATAAGCCACGGTGGACTGTTTAATCACCTGAACCAGCCCATTGAGTTAATGGAGGCTTTTCTATTTAGGGCTGGGACAATGCAGAGGGAAGCAGAAAGGAGCGACGCTGGTAAGAAGAGAAGACAAAACTGTCGAGTACTCTATATATTCCCATATTCAACCTCACAAACTGTCATGGGTGCTTTTTCATAAGAAAGACCCTATACCAGAATATTTTAAAGACATTCCTTCTATAGCAGGGCTCTCCAACCTTGGCTCCCCCGATGTTGCTGGTCTACAGCTCCCAGAATCCCTTTCCATTAGCCATGCTGGCTGGGTATGCTGGGAGCTGTAGGCCAGCAACATCTGCGGACCCAAAGTTGGATAACCCTGCTCTATAGGGAGAAAGAAAAGAAAACATGCAAACTATATAAAATGTGACAAAGAGATACAAGGCCTGGTTGTAAGAATACAAAAACAGTATAAATAACACTCTGTTTTGCTGTAAATTAACATGGTTCAGGCTGCAATCCAATACCCACTAATCTAGGGGTAAGTCCTGTTGAATTCAATGGCACTTACTTCTGAGTAGGTATGTATAGGATTGTGCTGTTAGTGGTCAGGTTTGCACTACTGTTTAGAAAAGATATGAAGTATCAATAGGAGCGTTGATTTAAGTCAATGATTTAAATTGAACTTTTTTTCTTGCTGATTTAAATCATTCCTTAATTTGCCTTGATTTAAATTAATCCTCTTGCTGAAAAGCATCTCCTAAGGATTGAGGCATCCTCCTATAGAGCATAGGATGGGGCACTGGAGCTGCAGCGGGAAGGGAAAATCCCACAAAATCAGACAGAGTAACTTTGCACAGATGGAAATCTGCTTGCTCAAGGTGCCTCCACCAAAGTTTGGGCAATTTCTCCCACCTCCAGCAGCTCCCATTGATCTCATGCTGTATAGGATGGTCCCCTGAACCCAAGGAAATGCTTTGGGGGGAGTTCAGGGAGTGAGGGGGAGATAGGAAAGTACACTTCTGCAAGTTTCCTTCTGCTCAAAGTACTCAGGATCCAAGCCATTGTGTTGCGACAAACTAAGAGAATTCATTCATGGCAGCTACGTTGCTGGTGACCATTTTTTACATCATGTCTATTCATTTAAATCAGAAATGTAATATATATTGTTCTGGTTTTCAAACATAGCAATAGCTTCATTTCATTCTCTTGTCATGATCCAGTATTTTCAGCAGTAAGCACAAACTTAGACCCTCAACAGTCCTTGTAGCTCTAAAAATATTGACATCATATCATTCCAGTACAAAATATGTTGCTCATTAAAGACTATTTTTTCCTCCTTGGATTAAAAAAAAAGGGACTGCTAGGCTAGTTAAAAGATTTAAACAGCTTTAGGCCTGGCACTGTGTTTCTTTTGCGTAAATCCTCCTCAAGTATTAAATAATAGTCAAATGTGTCACCCAGTATATGATTTACATGACAAAATCAGTAGGGGCCATGCTCGTCAAAGCCACTCCACAAATCTCAATCATTTCATTAAAAACTAAAAAATATTGAACTAAATGGGTGCTTCTTTTGCTGTATTTTGCAAAGCCAAGGGCATGGGAGGGATTCTGCATGGAGCTCTTCCATTCCACCCCTTTGCTGGCAGACCAGGTGTGTGCAACATGGACCAGGGTCTTAGGGAGGAGAAGTCTACTATATGAGCAGTAGAATAGCTTAAGTAATAGTCGATATGCTGCAGTATGTGACTGCGGGCCAGCCAAGGATGGAAGTGGGGCTTCATTGGGGGAAGGGCTGTAGATCAGTGGTAGTGTACATGCCTTACATTCCTTCCTTCCTTCCATTTCTATACCATCCAATAGCCAAAACTCTCTGGGCAGTTCACAACATGATAAAACCTAATATAAAACCTTTAACATACAAAAATTTAAAACACTTTTTGAAACAGTGAAAAACAATTAACAATAAAACTACTAGGACCCGATTAAAAAAAACACCTAACACTAAAAAGTCCCAGCATATGCTATCAAATGCCTGGGAATAGAGGAAAGTCTTAACCTGGTGCCAAGTGGACCTCACTGGGGAGCGCATTCCACAATCAGGGGGCCACCACCAAGAAGGCTCTCTCCCTGGGACATGCAACAGGTCACAGTTTCAATCCCTGGCATCCCCAGGTAGGGCTGGGAAAGAATCCTGTCAGGAATCCTGGAGAGCCATTCCAATCAGTATAGACAAAACTAAGCTTGGCAGATCAATGATCAGACTCAGTATGAGTCAGATTTTTACATTCCCAGACCCATTTAAAAAAAAAAACAACTTACACAACTGATATTTGGAATGTTCTTCTACCCCCAAGCTAAATTCCAATATATCTTGGGGTAGTAAAATGTCCCACAACTAAAGCAAGAGTGTGGTTTCAGAGGAAGTCTGCTTCCCTGGATCAGGTTTTGTTTAAAAAAGAAACCCATGGGACATACTTTATTCTAATATGTTAACATTGGCTGAGAAGTGGGGGTGGGGCGGGCGGAAGCAACCCAATGGGAAAAATAATTAGATTTCTTGGAGTATTTTTGCCCCAGATTCTTTTTTAGTGTTCAAATAGAAGAATCTGTATGAGCATTTCAATCTGCTTCCCTGAATCAGTTTTGTAGGGAAATGAATGGATGCCAACATGTAGAGATGTTAACGTACCTGGGGGGGCGCCTCTCCTCTCCACGCTGGCCCCCCCGCTGCTTGATTCTCAGCGGCGCGGAGCAATTCTGCTTGCCGCTCGAGCTGCCCGCACCCGCCACAACAGGACCCTGCACCAGAACGCCCCCCTGAGGTGAGTGGTTACATCCCTACCAACATGTTAAATTGACAAAAGTATCTCATATAAAATTTATTTATTTATTTATTATATTTATACCCCGCCTTTTTTCCTGCAAGGAACCCAAGGCGGCTTACATAGTCCTCCTCCTCTCCATGTTATCCTCACAACAACCCTGTGAGGTAGGTGAGGCTGAGAGTCAGTGACTGGCCCAAAGTCACCCAGTGAGTTTCATGGCCGAGCGGGGACTAGAACCCGGATCTCCTGAGTCCCAGTCTAACACTCTAACCACTACGCCACACTGGATAAAAAGATTCATTTGGTTGGGGCAGAGGATGTATTTTGTTCCAGGTGCTTTTTTTTTAATACAGAAAGGAAAGTGTGTGTAAGAGCTTTTCTACATGAGGCATTTATTGTGTGTTCATCATTCTCTACTCATGGTTGTTTATGGGTTATTTAGATGACATCAGGAGGACCCTCCAGTTTTGCTTCTGTTTTTAAACAGTACTTTGGGCAAGTTTTTTTTAGAACAGGGAAAATGCAGTATTATTTGAGAAAGCGAAAGAAAACACTTTCCCCACTTCTGTATTTACTCTATTTGCACTATACCACAGTGCCACCTAGAGGTTATGTAGTGGAAAAGCAGCAAATGAAACACTCTTCATGTAGTGCTTGGATATCAATTCTGCAACAAAACCAAAAGTAGATACAGCGGATTAACAGCCTTGTGTAGAAAAGCTCTAAATGGTAAGTGGCTGATAATGGCAGGGTGAAATGACTACTTCAAGCAGCAGGGACTGAGGGACAGCAGGTACTTTCAGCTGTTCCTCCTGAGCCAACAGTTGTCCTGCTCTCTTGGAAGACAGAGCAATATATGCAACACAGCCTATCCTGAGCCCCCTAAATAAGCCTGCTCTCCTCAGCTGTGGTGGAGGATACAATCTTGTCACCAGTGTTGAAGTAAGATTCTACAACCAATCTAGTTGGCTTCTGCATATGGAATGGGTTGGGAGCACCATCTTGTTTGCCTCAGGCAGTGAAGTCCCTTAGGCTAGCCCTGAATTGGGGCCATAGTTTACTGTTGTGCAGGTGACAATTGTGATGTTATGTTATTTGAGTTGAAATTTAAAGTGTACAGGTGGTAAATATAATGTGTTCTTGTATTGAATATGGTTACTAGTATGTAATCCTGCTGTATCATAGATTTCATAGATGTTATGTTAGGTGAGTGAGAAATGATGGGCAGGGAGAATGGTGTATTTGCATGTGTGACATGATTGGCTGAGAGAATGAGAAGGGGGGTAGAGCCTGTGTTATATAAACTGTGGGTGGTGCTGTTTAAGGCAGTGCAAGAGAGTGTGTGGGGAAGAGAGAGAGAGAGAGAGAGAGAGAGAGAGAGAGAGAGCAGGAGTGTGTGAAATGCTGGTGGAGTGCTGTTTGGGAGTCTGTGAAGCTGACTGGAGGGATTGTATAGGATTGTTAAGAGATTAGCTAGTGAGCGCAGGGATTGATACTGGGCACAGTTGTTGAGGGAGGATTGGTACTAGGATAAGATAGTACATTATATATTAGGATTAACTGAAACTTACACGTGGAACTTAATTCCAGAACTGGTTGTATTTTAAAATAAACTTTTCTTTGTTATTTGAAACAGCCTGTGTGGGAAGCTGTGCTTATTGTACTGGTCAAAGAGGTATAAGGTAGGGACTACACTGGTGATGTAATCGATCGCCTTGCGTGAGCGTAGCGGGCCAAAATCGGGCCCGCTAATGCTCACGTGAGGCTCGCATGAACCCACCTTTTTCTGGTGGTGGCTCGCCACGAAGAGGCAAGCCACCCGCACCGCCCGTGCCGGGATCCTACACATTAATCCACTCATGCATGCAGAACTGTACCCTTTGGCACTGTGGCCAAAGTAATTGCTGGCATAAAAAAAATAAATAAAAGTACATATCCTGGGATTTTATTAGATTATCAGATAAATCTATTTTATCTGATATTTTCCTAAACATTTATCTACGTACATAATCCTATGAAGCTATTTGCAATTGCAAGACTCAACTCATATGGCATTTGGAAAACTCGTATGTTATAACTTCCTGTCACCTCAGAATTGTTCTGCTGGGACATTGCAAGCCACAGTGTTTATATAAATCCCTATAGTTTTGTTAAAAATATATGTGTGTGTAAAAATTGAGTAATTTCTCTTTCCCCTTTGTCCTCACTGCAAAAATTATGTATGTTACAAAACCAGCAATTATTGTTTGCCATCTGTGCTCAAGGAAATATATAACATTACATTAAAAAAAAGAACTCCCCCCACCCACCCAAAATGTAGCATGTTGCTTTTAATCAAAAAAGCAGACCGGTCAATTTTTGCATGTGGACACAATGAACACAAATGAAATATAGACACAGGAAAACCCAAAGTTCCCCCAAGCTGAAAGCTTTACATAAGACCACTGTTAAACTATCCTTCTAGCCTCCGAGCTGGTCTAACTGAATTTGGGATGGGGAAGTTCTATCTTGAAGTTCTATCCTTCTAGCAACAGTAAGTTTGTAGACTTTCAAACTTAATAAAAAATATTATGTGGTTAGTGTAGTTAGCTTCTGTTAACAGGGCTGATGGGTGTGTGCCACATTTGTCTTTGCTATTACCATGCTTAAGACTGCAATCCTATACATACTTACTTGGGAATAAGTCCCATTGAATCCAATGGGGATTACCTCTGTGTAGGTCTGTTTGGACTGCACTGACAATTAGGTATGAAATATAAATCTAAATTTCATATTTCATGAGTGTATGAAATATAAAATTGTGGTCCCATAAGAAACTGTGAGATCTTTGACATTAAATGCAGCTAGGTCATGGTTTTGCTATATCCAGCACTTAAGATTCTAAAATTAGAGGGCTTGTTGACCACTTTTACTTGGAAAGCATTCTCAGTCACTTGGAAGCGCTCTCCCACTCCACTACCCCACTGTATGAAATATATGGGAGCAGTTACTCATTGTGAGGTAAAAGAGTTCTGGACAGATTTAGAAACACATTTGACTTTAATACTACCTCATATATTCCAGACCTATAGAAAACAGGTTTCGGTGATAAGTAGTACCTATCTCTGGGTCTAATTAATGGCTGACTATACCAGATATTTATGCATAGGAACCTAAACTGAGAGCACTACTATGCCATAAAATACAAGAAGGGGTGGTCCAATATCTAATTTAGAAAATCTGTACCCGGGTTAAAATATTAAAAAAATGTTCTGATACCTGGTAAGTTCAGTTTCTCATCCGTTCAAAGATATGCCCCTATTCCACAAGTTCAATGAGATAATAATGATGCTTCTCCGGGAATGTTATTTTTATTTTATTATTTGTTTAAAATTATTTCTAGGCCTACTACTCTTGATGGACTGCTCTATGAGTTCATAAATAGGCCTCCCTCTGTCTTTATAAACAGCTTGGGAATGGTGGCTACTATCTTCTTTAAAATTCTGTTCAGGGAGGAAATATTCTTTCTTCATTTCCTAAAGAATTATTAACATTAATTTTAAGTTATTGATCATTTGGAAGGCAGTGATATGAAAATGGCATCAGGGCGGGCAACTCATCAACAACAGTATTTTCCACTGATTATTTTCTGTTGTTGAGTTCAACTGAAAGCTTAGCAGAAATGGTTTCAAACAAAGAAGATGGGAGTCAACAAGAGTGATGAAATTTAATATCCCTAAGAGAGCAATCCTATGGTTCCTAGAAAGCATCCTAGGGGCCATAGGATTGTTTGGTAAACCCCCTCTGGGTTCTTCCCACGTTGGAGCCTCTTCCTGGCTCCTCCCAACCACCACAGAGGTTTCCACAGTGGTTCCCTCTCTGAAGTCACAACTCCAACCTTGTGGGGGAAGGGAAATGGGAGTATCGGGGGTGTGGTGGTGGGCAGGAAGGGGCAGCCATGGCTACAAAGGATCCACAGCCCCCAACCACCACCACCCAACATGGCGGGAAAGCTAGACCAGCTCGGAGGCTGGTCTAAATGAATTTGGGATGGGGAAGCCCCGTGGCAGTGAAAAAAAGGCAACACATGCCTCTGCTGTTCCTTCTGCCCTGCCAGAAATAGCCCAGCAGGGCTTTGGACAGAATGGAGCCTCTGATATCAGAGTGTTCTGTCCTCCTGCTCCCCTGTCCTGTAGGACTGAACTCTACATGGTGAGAATGCCAGTTTTAATCATTTCTATGCACCCACTAAAGCCGGGCTCCCCAGATGTTGCTGGACTACCGCTCCCAGAATCCCTTGCCATTAACCATGCTGACTGGGTTTGCTGGGAGCTGTAGGCCAGCAACAGCTGGGGACCCAACTTGGAGAGCCCTGCACTAAAGGTTACTTGAGTTGTGTAGAATGTGAAGCACAATCTTTTCTTCTTCTTTGCTCTAATTTTTCAAGGCTTACTCTCAGGTGTTTCATTTCATTCTCCCACGTTGGAACTTTGCTTTACACGACCATATTCAGAACTCTCAGATACTTATTAGAAGAAAGTGAAGTCAGGACGCTGGCAGGGTTTTGAAATTAAACTGGAAATTTTGCACCAACTCTGATTTTTTCCACAGTTTCCATTTACACCCAGAACCAAGTGTGGTTCATATGGTCAAGTGTCTTAACACTGTCCACACATAACTTGACAGACGACAAAATAAGATATAGAGATCCATGATATTCCCTGAGCAGATAAATCACTGTAATATCAATTTTGTATGCTGAGAAATTGCCAAAACTACACACAAAAGCACAATCATTAGAGAAAGCACAGGAAAATTAGAGATGGTCTTGAACAAGCTAGCTAACGTAGCTCACTTTCTAGATCACTTTCTGTCAGGCCTTGGCAAGAGTCAGGATCTGGATGGTCAGGTATCAGGCCCCAGGTATGGGAAGCTGGCTATTAGTCCAAATGGGTCAGAAGTACACCAAGGTAGGCACAAAGGGTCAAGACAGAGGGCCAGAAGAAGGTACACAGTCAAAGCCAGGTATGTACTGTATTAAAGATCCATGGCAGCAGTCAAAGAATGGGAGTAAAAACTTAGGCCAGGGATCCCCAACCTTTTTGGGCCAGTGGGCCCATTTGGAATTTTGAGGGAATGTTGTGGATACACTCACAAAATGGCTGCCATGATGGGTGTCTCCAGTCAGAAAACACCAGGGATGGGGACTCGGACTCCAGGACTCAACTCGTGAGTTGGACTGAGTCCTCCCTCTGACTCGAGTCCCACTCGAGTCCCAATATTTTTAATGGGGCTCGAGACTCGACTCGGGACTCGAGACCAAGGACTCTTCAACATCCCTGGGCTGTGCCAGAAGGAGTGGAGAGAAGGGCGATCGCCGGTGAAGATTTTATTTTTTAAAATCATTTTCCTAAAATGCAACCTTTCAGACATTTTGGGTTTGGCTGCCTCTGCCTGCCTGTTTGGGGTTCCCAGCCTCCTCTGCCTGCCTGGTCTCTTCTTAACCAGTTCCACAGTTTGAATTGTCCAAGACAAATGCCTCTGCCTGCCTGCTTTGGAGTCCACTGCCTCCTCTGCCTGCCTGGTTATTTTGGGTTTGTCTGCCTGGTCTGTTCTTGTCAAAATCAGTTGCAGAGGTTTGATGTAAAAAGGCACACTTGTGCCTAGAATTTATTTAAGCCACACATCTTAGGTATGTACATTCTCGTCTCGGGTGGGCGTAGCGGGGCCGAAATCGGCCCTGCTCGCGCCCGCCCAAGACTTGCGCACCTTACCCCTCCTGGGATCGCCGCCTTGAGCCCGCTGCGCCGGATCGCGCTGGGCCTGTCGCGTCATTTCCGGCTGGCTGGAACTGATGCGACGGCACCCTGCGACGGCGCGCTGGACCTCCGTGCTGCATATTTTGAGGAGAAACCAGGGCAACAAGGCTTAAACAGCCCTGTTGCCCTGCTTTCTCCACAAAATACGTAGTGTGGGGTCCCAGCGCGCTAGCGCAGGGTCCCGTCGCGTCATTTCTGTCCGGCCGGAAATGACGCGACGGGGACAGCGAGTGGCACTGAGAACTGCTCCGCGCCACTCAGAAAAATGAGGCGCTGCTGCAGAGAGTCGAGGCGGCGGCGAGGTGCCCCCCCCAAGGTACGTAGACACCACTATCTGAAGTAGCCTTATTTCGTTGGGAAAACCCCACATTGATTTTAATAGGGACTCGTGTAGTCAGCTTTGGGAGTGACTTGTGACTCGTGAGTCACCATTTTGGACCAAGGACTCAGACTCGGACTCAAGACTCGGGTCCAAAGACTCGTGACTCGACTCGTGACTCGAGACCAAGGACTCTTCAACATCCCTGCAAAACACCAATTTCCCAGAAAGCAAACTGGTGAGGCTAAAAGAAAAGTAACTTGCCTAAGTACCCTAAGTACAAGGCTGATGTGAGGCCTGAGTTCCAAGACACAAAACCACTCATTGAGTCCAGTTTTCTGCTCCTAGGCCCATTTCACACAAGGCAAACTGGCGATGCTCAGAGAAACACACGCACGCACGGACATACACATAGCACAGGCAAAACACTTCCTCTTTCTGCCCTCCACTTGCTGCCTAGGATGTGCCCTACCACCCCCCAGCTTACCATTTTTGCTTTCTTCTGGGTGGCTGGGCACACTGCAGTACAAAACACTGGGCTGCAGCCACCCGACTTTTGTATTTTATCTCCACCAGGGACCCAGAGGCATTCTTGGAAATAAAGATGATGCTGGAGGCCGGCACTTCACTTTGCAGCATGCCAGACTTTCAGGTATGAATTACATCCAACACGAGCAGACGTCTGTTCACACAACAGGGAGTAAGTAAGGCCTTCCCTTTCCTCTTTTCCCTCTGTACCCCAGGCTCCCCTAAATCTACTCTGGAAGATTCTCCAGCCCCCCAGAGCAGATGGGGGCAAGGGGAGCTGCAGGGGGAGGATGGGTCTCTTCCACCAGCGGTGTCCTTTCCACTGGCGGATGGACACCATTGGGTACAACCATGTGTGTGTCAAAAATCCTCAGCTCCACTGCATGTTACTTCAGGGTATCCCTCACCCCACGCAGTAAGCAGCGGTGCAGCACAAAGGAGAGGCTGAAAGGTGCAGGGATTTTTGAAGCCAAGTCTTATTTTTCAAGGTGAAAAACAGAAGGGGGGGGGAAGGCATATGCTGTACTTCAGTAAAATTTTCTATGCATACCTAAATGTTCAATAAGAAGCAAGTTTTGCAGAAATAGTTTGGTCAACAACAAATCTGTACTGAAATAAACCTTATGAGTTGACATTAACTTACCCGTATATACTCAAATATAAGTCTAGTTTTTCAGCACATTTTTTGTGCTGAAAAATGCCCCCTCGACTTATACCTGGGTCAGCGCCCCCCCAGGACCCCCGCCGCCACCGCAAGGCACTGCCAGGCACCCCCCTCCACCCCCAGGACCCCTGCCGCCACCCCCAGACACCCCACCCCCACCCCCGTACCTGCACCCGCCGCCGCCAAAGCCCCTCCCCTGCCGAAGCCCCGCTGCGCCGAAGCCCCCCCAGACACCCCATGCCACCCCCACGCCACCCCCAGACACCCCCACGCCACCCCAGACACCCCCCCACGCCACCCTACCTGCACTCACCACCGAAGCCCCGTTGACGCGGAAAAGCCTCCCTGCCGCCGAAGCCTCCCTGCCGCCGAAGCCCCTCCCCCGCCGAAGCTGCGCCACGCCTCAGCTTCCCCAGACACCCCCACGCCACCCCCACGCCACCCCCAAACACCCCCACGCCAGGGAGCCCCTGCGCGGTGTGGCTGCTCGCTGGGCCAGTGCCTCCCACTGCTTTCTTGAGCCCCGTGGAGGCGAGGTGCGGCCGCTCGCTCAGCTAGCGCCTCGCGCTGCTGCACCGCCTCCCTGCCCGGAGCAGCTCCGCTTTTCCCTACCTTTGTCAGCGGCGGCTTGCTCTGCTGGCGCCTCGCGCACTGCCATGCTGGCTCCCGGGCAGGGAAGCGGCACAGCAGTGCGAGGCGCCCGTAGAGCGAGTGGCTGGGCTGCGTCTCCCTGGCAGGGAGACATGTGGAGCCACTCCGCTGTTCCTCTCCACTCGCTCTTTAAAATTATTTTCCTCCCCCCCCATACCTTTACCAGCAGCCGCTCGCTCTGCTGGCGCCTCGCGCGCTGCCATGCTGCTTCGTTCCCGGGACCCACGTGGAGCTGCTCCGCCATTCCCTACTTTTCTCTTTGTCAGCGGCGGCTTGCTGCGCTGCCGGCGCCGTCCTCGTCACATCCAGCCCCGGAAGTGACGCGTACGGGTGCAGGTATGGGGGTAGGGGGGATGGGGGTGTTTGGGGGTGGCGTGGGGGTGTCTGGGGAAGCTGTGGCGTGGCGCGGCTTCGGCGGGGGAGGGGCTTCAGTGTCAGCGAGGCTTCGGCGGCAGGGAGGCTTTTCCGCAGCAACGGGGCTTCGGTGGCGGGTGCAGGTAGGGTGGCGTGGGGGGGTGTCTGGGGTGGCGTGGGGGTGTCTGGGGGTGGCGTGGGGGTGGCATGGGGGTGTCTGGGGGGACTTCGGCACGGCGGGGCTTCGGCAGGGGAGGGGCTTCGGCGGCGGCGGGTGCAGGTACGGGGGTGGGGGTGGGGTGTCTGGGGGTGGCGGCAGGGGTCCTGGGGGGGCTTTGGCAGTGGCGGGGCTTCGGCGGCAGCGAGTGCAGGCATGGAGGTGGGGGGTGTCTGGGGGTGTCTGGGGGTGGCGGCGGGGGTCCTGGGGGGGCTTTGGCAGTGGCGGGGCTTCGGCGGCGGCGGGTGCAGGTACGGTGGCGGGGGGTGTCTGGGGGTGGCAGCGGGAGTCTCCCCTCATACATTTCCCACCCTAGACTTATACTGGGGGCAATAAGTTTTCCCAGTTTTTTGGGGTGAAATTAGGGGCCACGACTTATATTAGGGCCGACCTATACTTGAGTATATACGGGTAATTAAGAAGTGATAAATCTCTTTCCCTAGTCTATCACCTATTGGGAGGAGGAGTCCTCAGGTTCATAATATGAAGTCACCTCAGCAATCACTTAAGAAACACAATTTTACACTTATATGCCTGAATAAGACTCTGCGAAGGTTTCTCCCCATTGCCACACACACTTCATACGAAATAAATAAAGGACCAGTTAAACGGACAGGGTAAATACACTTGATTACATATATATATGTAATACACACACACACACACACACACATATATACACACACACACACACACACACACACTGTTGTGGTGTTTTAATTGGTGTATACAAATCTAATGATGTTTACACATGTTTTAATATCAGACTATCAAGTGCAAAATAATATTGTTTACAGTCTTTTGCACATTTTTTCTGTTACATGTAAAATCCCTCCCTCTCTGCTACCAGTATATGTGTGTGTGTGTGCACGTGCAGTGTGTGTGTGCCTTTTAATATATTTTTTAATATTAGGGGAAAAGAAAAAGCTGCCCCCACACGGACCATGTTGGCTGCACTGAAACAGCAGGCCACAGTATGTGGTGGCAGCCACTCTGCCTTGGGAATCCAGGCTGTGACCCTATACACACTTACCTATGGGTACGTCTCATTGAGCTCACTGGGATTTCATTTAGACATGTACTCTGCCTGTTTATATGTTTGTAGCTAAACTGTTATTATATTATGCACAATCCTGCATTTTTAAGGTTTTTAATCTTTGTAAACCGAGCTTTGGCTACAGGGCGGTACAGAAATGTAAAAAAATGAAATGAAATGAAAATGTATAGGATTGCACGGTAGTTACTTGTTTCTTGTTACCCTGCAAGTGTTAATTGCTGTGAAACATCAGGGCTAGGGCTTACTAAAATGCAAATAAATATGTAAAATAAAATAAAGGTTTAAGGGGAAAAGCATATACACACCACTGAATGTGGAACAGATGGATCTGTTTAAAATAAAACATTTACTATAAGAACTTTCCTGTGCTGCTGGTGCAGTAGTCAGAAATAACTGGACTCAAATTTTTCAGAATCCTTGTCTTCTACAGGCACGGTTACAGGTAAAACTTGAGTTCTCTTTAACTCAGGCTTAAACTACATGTTTTATGCTGAGTCTGGAGATTCGTTCCACCATTTTTTAAAAAAACCTAAAGCAGTCTGGGAAGGTTGCATCTGAGTAGAAGGCAGGCAGGCAGGCAGGGAGAAGCTGCTTAACTCTTTCTTTCCCTCCTGGTCATTTTCCAGCTCAAAGTTACTGTCTCTGAACTAGGGTTGTTGTTTTTTACTGCATGGGAGACCTACAGGGACTCTTAACTTTCTCTATGCCAGTAAAAAAGAAGCTTGTGGAGAGCATTTCTGATCCCCCCCCCATTCCCCCCAGACGTAGGCACCCTTCCTTCATTAGGAATCATAGCCTTCCTGGGATGTTTGGGTTAGAAAATATGGAGGAAAGAATTATGGAACTCTTTGGCTTCTGTGGCCAAACTTGTTAAGGATTTTAACCTGGCCACCATTTCTTTGTCCATTTTGGCAAAGGAACCCCCTGTTTGTTCAAGTAGCAGAAAATGCAAAACATACATTCTTGCTTATCCAGAATCCCAGTTTTTTACTCATGCCAGAATACTGCAGCATTTCATTAAACAAAATGGGACTACTCAGGAGTAAGCTGAATTGTTGCTTTTGATGGTGGAGATTAAAATGTAACTATCACTGTGCTTAGGAAGGTAAATTTAAAAAGGGGGGGGGGCTGATGGGCTCCAGTGAAGTTTGGTCTACAAACCAGTTGAGTGCTTGAACTTTTAATTTTTAAGCTTTTTTACTTCAGTGGAACATACAACATGCTCCTAAACTGAGTAGTAACTTGTACTGCAAAGTAGGGATGCTGGAGTCATCCGAAATGGATTAAAAGGACTTTGGATTTCTATGAATCTGAGCCACAGATTCTGCAGTGGGCCGCAGTCTGCCAAGTTGTATGGACTTGCGGACCAGTTTTTTACTTTCCAGAATTGTATGCAAATTTAGTTGTATAAAAATACAAATGTTGCTTGAAAATACATTAATATATATGCCATTTAAAAAACATAAATAAACAACCTACACACATTTTTTCATACATCTCTGATCTCTTTTCATCCTCTGCTGCATAGTAATCTTGTGTGTGTGTGTGTGTGTGTGTGTGTGTGTATGTATGCTCTGCTCATTGATTGTATGCTGAGCTAAGAAAAATACACAAAATGTTCTGTGCCAGTGAAAGTTCTGTCAATTGTGGTGGACTTTTTTTGTGTACTTTGCTGAAGGGGGAAAAATCTGAATCCGTCAATGAGCAGATGATGGAATGAAAGATGCCTGACAATCCACAAAACACAGACGGAACAGATTTAACCAAATCCAGACATCCCTACCACAGAGTGTCAGAGCATATGACTTTGGTGCTAGAGTCCCATTACCAATGCAAAGGGGCTCTTCCTCTTGTGGAACAACTCAGCTTCAGCAGGAACCGTCAGTACTACATCATTGTGGCTGTATGACAGTTACACATCGCGGTATCAAAATAAGGGGTGTTTTAGGGTTGGGTAGGGGATGAGTCAGCAAGGCGGTCTTGAATGGCATTCTATAGGGCCATTGAGCAGCCTCATTTCCCTAAGTCAGGGGTGGGCAACTTTGCGAGGTCCAGGTCATTTTCGACCCCCTGAAACTCCTTGTGGCCACATACCCCATGGGTGCCAATTAAAAAAAAAAATTAGGGGGAAATTTAAAAAATTGGGGTAAATGAAAAAAAAATTAAAGAACAAAAACAAAATGGCATTTGCAAGCTAATTTTGACCCTTTGGGGACTCCATAGCTGCTATGGACACCATTTTGTTTGCAACAACAAAAAAAGTTTGTTTAGATTTTTGGAAGGGTACCCCCAAAGTTTGGGGGGGTGGCAGGGGCCACACTAGGGGGTGCAGAGCAAGCAGCCCACGTGCCACATGTCACCTGCCTCTGCCCTAAATGATGCTCCAAACCTTCATCAACAGAACCTTCCACAACAATGTGCAGTTCTGGCCACTGCATCTCAAAAAGGTCATTGTAGAGGTAAGAAAGCTTCAGAAAAGGGCAACCAAAATGATCAGAGGGCTGAAGCCCTGTGATGAACAGTTACAACATTTGGAGATACTTAGCTTAGAAAAAAGGAAAGTAAGTGAGAACTTGACAAAAGTGCATACAATGATGCATGGTGTGGAGAAAGTGGATAGGCCAAAATTCTTCTCCCTCTCTCATAGTACTAGAACCTGGGTTCATCTAATGAAGCGGAATGGTGGGAGATTCAGGACAGATACAAGGAAGTACTTCTTCTTCACACAGCGCATAGTTAAACTATGGAATTCCCTTCCACAAGATGTAGTGATGGCCTCCAACTTGGATGGCTTTAAAAGGGGATCAGACAAATTCATGGTGGAGAGGGTATCAATGGCTACTAGTCATTAAGGCTATTTGCTACCTCTGGGATCACAGGCAGAATATCTATGTACACTGGTTGCAGGGGAACAACAGTGGGAGAGGGCTGCTGTTCTCGTGTCCTGCTTGTAGGCTTTCCATAGACATCTCAGCCACTGTGGGAAACAGCATGCTGGCCTAGATAGGCTGTTGGACTGAATCAGCAGGACTCTCCTTATATTTCAATCCTCTACTTGCTCCCATCAGGCTGTCTGTACCACACCACATGTCAACTGCAGATTGTGCCAACAGCATACAATGATATCTCAGATCAGGTTGAAGATATGTTTCTGTATCTGTATGCAACTGATTCTGGACCTCACAGGGAGATGCGCACAGTAGGTCTGATCTGCCATTCTGTTCTTCTTTCAGATAAAAGGGAGAAAGAGGGGAAATGACAGCCATGTCTAGAAAGGGGTCTCATCTACTGTGGATAAATCAATCCATCACACACACACACACACACACACACCTGCCATGAAACTTAATCACTAAAGGTCATGTCGGGGAGCGAGGAACAGATTAAATTAGCATAGTATTAGATATGGAAAATGATTTCTGTCAAAATCATCTTTACCACAATTATAATATGTTAATTACGTATTTCATTAAGGAAGTTGATTATGGTTCACAGATGAAATCATGCAGACGAAGACACCTGGAAGGAAGCACTAGAGCCTGAAGTTAGAGAGAGAGAGAGAGAGAGGGGGGAAAGTCTTGTGTGTGAGTACACACACACACACACACAGGTGCTTCAGCAATTTCAGATCACTAGAAGAAAGTTTCTACCATCTTCCTTAGAGGAGCACTAAAAGGAATACCCAAATATTTGAGTAGTACTGAAGGCAGATTGGCTAGATGTGATGGTGGCAGATCTGGGTGAAGAACTGCCTGCCACAGTAAGCCAATAAAGCAGCACAGTGGGCTTGTATAAGTGGATCATGGATAGACAAGGGAGCTGATGCCCCCCCCCCAGAACACACACACACACACACACACACACACTTACTTTCCCCTCTCTAAACTGCCTATTAGTTGCAATCCTATACACACTGACCTGGGAGTAAGTCCCATTGAACTTTAAAGCTGTTTTTCTACTACTGGGGCTCCATGACTGAAAATAACCCCCATAGGGAGACACAACAACAACTACTTTAAAAAGCAGTTTCAAGTAGAAAAGTGAAAGTAGGGAAGGGCTTAACTGTCCCTTTCTGCAAGTCCATGCTATGTTTTTTAATCATTCCCACCATTGCCCCCTTGTTTTACATGGAATTGGCAGGTCCTGGGTTGGATTCTACTATTATAATCAAATCTAGGTGTTCCCTAAGTGTATAGGACCCAGTTCTCTGTCTCTGTCTCTCAGTATGAGCTCAAAATAAATTTATTTGCATAAAGGTTGCAACATTCTCCTTGTCCTATCCAGATCCATACTTTCTGATCTGGGGATTCAGCAGACTTTTTGGAACTTCTAGATTGATGGTATTAAGAATACACCACAGCTGGGTGGATCCCTCAACAAGAAGAAATCAGCCCGTAGGTTTAATTCTATATCTTTACAAGAAACCTGGACAATCTTATACTTACTGCAGTGGCTAATATTTACAGCATAGAATCATATCCTGAAAATTACATGCAATCATAACAGGACTAAGTGTTGAGTTAAATATGGAAAGGTACAACTTGAGTTCTATAATATTACTACAAGCAACATTCTGGTTCCTTAATCTCTCTCATGAGAATTTTGGGACATGTTAAGGTCTTTATACAATTGGTATATAAAGGACTCATCAACAAACAACATTTCACTTTCATGAAATGGTTTGCAGTATCATAGGGCACTAAAACCCCAATAGTAAACCTGTTAACCACAATCACAGGAGCCTCACCCAAGTATGGCTTCTAGGGGTCAAAACAGACATTAAATCCATATCTAGCAGCTACATCCCCATATTTTTACTCTAGAGTAGGTGCAGGCCCCCAAACTGGATTGGGACACTAGTGTGGATGGTAGGGGAACTTTTAAGGTGAGGATTGGGGCTCTAAAGTAAAAATGAAAAAGATGCAGCTGCTAGAATTTAAAGTAATGTCTGTTTTGACCTTAAATTTCAGCAAAGACTCCTGTAACTCTAGCAAGTGGAGAGAGCCACCACCATATGCAAACAGGCCTCTATTTATTGCAACTGACTGTGCAATGAGTAAGTGTGCTTAGGGCTGTGGTCTAAAAAGTTTACATCAATGTGAACTTTAGCGCTTGTATTCTCCTGGTGATGGAATAGACTGAGAGAGAGGAGCCATTACATGATGGGGAAGAAAAAGAACTACGAGCAATTCTAACTAAAGTGGATCCAAAATGGAGTGCCAAATTTAAGGGACATTAATGTCCCTAGAAAAATAACTTAGTGATAGACCTAGAAAGAAAACATACAAGTCTTAGTCAAATATAATTACCTAATTCTAGTATTTCTTATTGAGCAAGCATGTGTCAATGCTAGTGTGCCCTTCTTCTGATAGATTTCGCCACAAAGAATAATCATTGTGGGAATTAAAGCACAATTGTCAAGAAGGACTTGGTCATCATGAGAGAGATCATCATGTCTCATCCAAGTGTCCTTTTGCTTTCCAGCAGTAATTACTTCAATAATTAATCTCTGTCATTTAACTGTATTACATTTTGAAAAGAGAAAATGGAAGAAAGACCTGTTTCTGACTAATTTACATCACAGTTTAAAATCCTAGAACAGGGCAAATCAAATGTCAAACTTTAGCCCTCTTGTAGATTTCTAAAACAGTCTCATTCCGACATGCCTTGTGAACAGAACGAAAGTTAGTTAGCTAAAATAATCTCAGTAATATTGCCTTAGTCTTCAGCACCATTTATACAGCTGTGGTTTTCAGTATGTAATGAAAGGCACTAGCACACAATATACAGGAACTGTATATAATGCATGTTCCTCATATTGCAACAGCATCCCCAAAGCATTAGTCTGGGGCCACCAGGTATTGTGGCAAGATCAACACAACAAACTCTTCTAAATGAAATCTTCCAAAAAATAAACCAAACTGAGTGGGGACTAGAACCCAGATCTCCCAAGTCGAAGTCCAACACTCTCACCACTACAGCATATTAGCTCTCAACTTCCTTTTCATAAAGCTCCCTTCACAGCAAGCACACCAATGTAGAGCTATGTCGAACTCTGGCGGGATAATTTTAGAAAAAATAATTCATCTGTGATAACAAAATTATCTATGTCACTTCAGCGACAGATCATGGTTCTAGTTGTTAAAGTAAATGGAAACCGTGCCAGTAACTGGTTCAAGATAAACAACCGATCATTGTGGCTAACAGAAACCATCCTGTAAAAAAATATAACTTGAGCCCTGTTCAGCCATTCACTGCGCATGTGTTAGGGGCAGAGAAGGCTGCATACTCATTCATCCCACCTGTGCTGTCACGTCCTTGCCAGTCCTGGCTCCCACTATCCACACATATGTGGGAATGGGGAGGGGAGACATGAAGTGTGTGGAGCCTAATCTATGTATGATGGCTCCCGCATGTAATCTAGATCATGCGAGGAGCTTACATGCATAGAGCACATGTGGACAGGAGGGGCCCATGAGACTGCAATGGTGGAGGTGGGGCCAGTGAGCACACCCCTCCTCTCCCCTTCATAAGACTAATTGCATGAGGGGTAAACACCCAAATAGGGCTTTGGA